>JBAKBP010041662.1:0-11690 GCA_037953745.1 Lithodes maja | reverse complement strand
GTCGGATACCTAAATGAGAAAGCAAACTATTCGATGAATGGCACTCAGCTTAAGAATGTAAACAGAGAAACCGATCTGGGAGTAACAATATCGAGTAACCTAAAACCGAGTCAACAATGTTCAGAAGTTGTTAAGAAGGCAAACAAAATAATTGGCTTTATAGGCAGGTCATTTGAGCATAAATCCAAAGAAGTTATCCTAACCCTTTACAATTCCTTAGTCCGCCCTCTTCTGGAATACTGCGTTCAATCCTGGTGCCCTTATTACCAAAAAGATATAAACAAGCTAGAACGAGTTCAACGTAGTTACCAAAATTATACCTAGCCTAAAGAACAAACCATACGAAGAGCGTCTTAGAGAATTAAATCTATTTCCTTTAACCCAGCGCAGATTAAGAGGTGACTTAATTCAAGTGTTCAAAATCATCAAAGGCATCGACAATATAAACTGTAGTAAGTACTTCACTATCGACCAATCTAATTACACGCGGGGAAACGGTTGCAAAATTATTGGTAAATCTTTTAACTCGCACGAATCTAAGAATTTCTTCTTCAATCGAGTTGTCAACTTGTGGAATGGGCTTCCCCGAAACGTTATAGACTGCATCACCGTTGATTCATTTAAAATCCGCCTAGACAAATATCTCTCATCAAACCCGCGACTGACTGCGTTTGTAAATGAATAACTTTATTTTATCCCCCCCTCAGTTACTAACCCATCTCTCCTCTACTAACTTCCTAATCCTGCCACGGACATTAGTTCCAGGAGAGTAATTCCCTTTCCAATGTTCCCTTACCCACTCTAAACCACTGTTTGGACACTTGATCCTCAGTGTTTTGGAGGACAAGCAACCTAGAAGGGTCACTAGATCTGTTGTTGCTTGATTTCCTTTGTACTCCTTTGTATACACATATTCACATTTAACACACACACACACACTCAGTCACTCACACACACACACACACACACACACAGCCCGTAGCCTAGTAGGTAGAGCTCTCGTCTCACACACGAGGGGTCGGGGATTCAATCCCCGGCCGGGCGGAGACAAATTGGGCTTGTCTCCTTTCATGTGTTAGCCTCAGTTCACCTAGCTGTAAATAGGTACCTGGAATAAGTGGACGACGTTGTGACGTCCCATCTGGGGTTGGCAAAAATGGTACAAGGCGAGATGGGTATCATATGGTTCACCTAAGCTGATGGCTACCTAAGCCTTCGGGCGAGACGGTACCGTCTATAGTGAGAATGGTACCATACAGATCCACCCTAAGCCTTCGTTTCCGATGTCGCCAATTGGCTAAAATACAGACTACACACACATCCACAGCCATTCCAACAATACATAAAAAACACTTAACATGCATTTCACGCAATACATTCCCAGTTAAGGAGGCGCGATAATAATGAGCTTAGCTCGCATTGCGTGGATTCCCCTTGACGAACAAGTAACTGAGTAACACACACACTCTCTCTCTCTCTCTCTCTCTCTCTCTCTCTCTCTCTCTCTCTCTCTCTCTCTCACATACTCACATTTAACACGTCCTCCAAAATAAATGTGTAAACTTTTTCGGTAGAAAAATGTCCAAGCCAAAGGCCGCTTTCTCCAAAATTGCAGGCTCGCCAAGATCAAAATCAATACCTGAATGGGGTGAAACGTCTTATAATCGCCAAATTAACAGGTTGATACTTCTTAAATTCTCCAAAGTGAACCAGGAGAGGGAAGATGTATACGAGATGCAGTTAACTTAAAGCTCCAGTGTACCAGGTTGATGAAAATATACGCCACCCAAGGCTATATTCCGCCACACAACAAGCTAGGAGGGACTCGGCTTAAGACCTTTCATGTCATGTAGGTGTTGATTTTGTCCTGGCGAGCGAGAGCGAGCTTGTAATTTAAGAGGAACCAGCCTTCGGCCGAGACATTTTTCTACCGAAAAATGTATAAATGTATCTTGAAGGAGGGTCTTGGGGTGGGTGGGTTCTATAAGCTTGATGGAGGTCTACGGAAGAAACTAACAAAATAGTAAAGAAAACACATACATAAGCAAACAAATACGCCCATCCCCCCTTAAATCAATTGAACCACTCACACTAATTAATTGAACCACTCACACTAATTAATTGAACCACTCACACTAATTAATTGAACCACTCACACTAATTAATTGAACCACTCACACTAATTAATTGAACCACTCACACTAATTAATTGAACCACTCACACTAATTAATTGCTCTGACTGTGTCGCTAAGTAAAACAATATATCAGGTAGTGGCAAGTCTTTTTTTTTGTTTTGAGCAAGATTGACAGCCCCTCACACACACACCGACCTACTGACACCATTTTGTGACCAAGATTGACAGCCCCTCACACACACACCGACCTACTGACACCATTTTTTGACCAAAATTGGCTGCCCCTCACACACACACCGACCTACTGACACCATTTTTTGATCAAAATTGACAGCCCCTCACACACACACCGACCTACTGACACCATTTTTTGACCAAGATTGACAGCCCCTCACACACACACACCGACCTACTGACACCATTTTTTGACCAAAATTGGCTGCCCCTCACACACACACCGACCTACTGACACCATTTTTTGATCAAAATTGACTGCCCCTCACACACACACACCGACCTACTGACACCATTTTTTGACCAAGATTGACAGCCCCTCACACACACACCGACCTACTGACACCATTTTTTGACTAAGATTGACAGCCCCTCACACACACACCGACCTACTGACACCATCTTTTGACCAAGATTGACAGCCCCTCACACACACACCGACCTACTGACACCATTTTTTGACCAAGATTGACAGCCCCTCACACACACACCGACCTACTGACACCATTTTTTGACCAAGATTGACAGCCCCTCACACACACACCGACCTACTGACACCATTTTTTGACCAAGATTGACAGCCCCTCACACACACACCGACCTACTGACACCATTTTTTGACCAAGATTGACAGCCCCTCAAACACACACCGACCTACTGACACCATTTTTTGACCAAGATTGACAGCCCCTCACACACACACTGACCTACTGACACCATTTTTTGACCAAGATTGACAGCCCCTCACACACACACCGACCTACTGACACCATTTTTTGACCAAGATTGACAGCCCCTCACACACACACCGACCTACTGACACCATTTTTGACCAAGATTGACAGCCCCTCACACACACACCGACCTACTGACACCATTTTTTGACCAAGATTGACTGCCCCTCACACACACACCGACCTACTGACACCATTTTTTGACCAAGATTGACAGCCCTTCACACACACACCGACCTACTGACACCATTTTTTTACCAAGATTGACAGCCCCTCACACACACACCGACCTACTGACACCATTTTTTGACCAAGATTGACAGCCCCTCACACACACACCGACCTACTGACACCATTTTTTGACCAAGATTGACTGTCCCTCACACACACACCGACCTACTGACACCATTTTTTGACCAAGATTGACTGTCCCTCACACACACACCGACCTACTGACACCATTTTTTTACCAAGATTGACAGCCCCTCACACACACACCGACCTACTGACACCATTTATAGTGACTTTGTAAATTATGTCAGCGGTAATTGTTTTGACTCCTAGACCCTCCTAAAAAAACTACATAATCCCCTCTCATTCTTAAGTGAAGTGGGTTTTTTTTTTTTTTTTTTTTCCCTAGACCTCCATCAAGCTAAAAATTACACCCCCTTGATCCCCTTTCAAGATAAATTTGTACATTTTTCGTTAGAAAATTTTCTCGGCCGAAGGCCGATTTACCCCTACATTACAGGCTCGCCATCGCTCGCCAGGAAAATATCGACACCTAAATGACACGAATGATAAAGAAAAGGGGCGAAAGGTCTTACAATCGCCAAACTAATGGGCCGAACGTCAACAAATCTGAAAACTAATGAGAAAAAAGGTGAGCCTGAAAAAACGGCCCATCCCCCCTTAAATCAATTGAGCCACTCACACTAATTAATTGTTCGGGCTGTGTGTGTCGCTAAGTAAAACAATATATCAGGTAGTGGCAATTTTTTAATGTTTTTTTTTGTTTTTTTAGAATGGAGACCGCCTTCACATACCGAACTACTGACACCATTTATTGTGACTTTGTAAATTATGTTAGCGTTTTATTTATTTATTTTATTTATTTTGGTATTTATTGTTATTATTATTATTATTATTATTATTATTATTATTATTTTTTTTTTATTTTTATTTTTTTTTTTTTTTTATTTATTTATTTTTTTTTTGGGGGGGGGGGACATTGAACCTTAGACCCTCCTTAAGCTTACAACAATATCCCTAGAACACAAATGCGCTCCCTCAGACCCTTCTGATTCTTAAAACACTCACACACACACACACACACACAAACACACACACGCGCGCACATACACACACACACACCATCAAGATAAATCGGCCAAAGGCTTATTTCTCTTTAATTACAGGCTCTCTATAGCTCGCCAGGATAAAATCAACACGTGCATGGATGATATGCCCTATAATTTGTGGGGAGATTGTAGGCACCAATCGATCAGGGCTAGTAGACCCAGGTGAGGTTATAGGCATGTGATAAAGAGTCGCTGGAACTCCTGTTTCATTTGCTTGGCCTCTCTTACTGATTTTCTTTGTGCCTCATTTACACTGAGAGCAATCCAGCTAGCTCTCACAAACACCTCCTCCTCCTATCCACTTCACTACACTAAACATGCACACCACACTTCATTCCTCCACACCAAAATTAAAAAAATAAAACACAAAAATGATGAATTTTGGCCCGGCCTCGGAGTCCCCAGGGGGGGGGACCATAAATGCCCCCTCACCCGACCGACCATCCCCTGACGACCCCACACAATTACCTGGACCTCGGCCTGTTACTCTTTCTATTAATTTCTGCAACATTCGCGGACTTTCCTCTAACTTTCACTCTGTTGAGCACCATCTCTCCTCCTACAAACCTGATCTTCTCTTCCTCACCGAAACCCAGGTGTCTGTAGCAACATCCAGCAACCCCTTCTCTGTATCCTCCTACTTTCTCTATCCTAGTTTCAAAGCCAATGGCGGATGTTGTGCATATGTGCACAACAAACTCACTTGCTCTCGTGTTCCCGATTTCGACTCCTCTGAATTCTCAACTTTATGGCTCAAACTTTCCTGTCATTCTCTTACTAAATATTTCTGTGCTGTCTATCTTTCCCCTAACTCTACCAACTTTCCTAAATTCTTTGACTATCTAAACTCTACAGTGGAACACATTCTATCCATTTCTCCTTTCTCAGAAATCTCCATCTTAGGAGATTTCAACGTTCACCACCGCCAATGGCTCTCCTCTCTCACTACTGATCCACCTGGTGAACAAGCCTACGTCTTTTCTATCCTAAATGACCTAGAGCAGTTAGTTCAGCAACCCACCCGTATCCCGGATCGCATCGGAGATCGGCCCAACATTCTTGACCTGTTTCTAACTTCTAACCCTTCTTCTTATACTGTCGATCTTTTCTCTCCTTTGGGCTCCTCCGACCATAAACTTATCTCTGTCACCTGTCCTATCTCTCCAGTACAGCCACCCGATCCTCCTAGCCGGCGGCGCTTGTGGCACTTTGGCGCTGCCGACTGGGAGGCTCTTCGGCAGTACTTCTTTGATTTCCCATGGACTGATTTCTGCTTCCATGGCCGGGGACCCTCGGAGAGTGCTGAACGCATTACCGAGGTAATCCTATCGGGCATGGAAGCATACATTCCATTCTCTTTCTCTCAGACTAATGCTAAAAAATCTTGGTTTACTCACGCCTGTTCTACTGCTGTCCGCAATAAGGAGGAAGCATTCAAACGGTACCGACGCCTTAAAACTCAAGACTCTCATTCTTCATATGTTTCTGCCCGGAATCAAGCCAAATCTGTTCTTCGACTTGCCAAACACTCTTTCATCAATAATAAATGCACTGAACTATCCAACTCTAGCTCTTCCCAAGCTTTCTGGCATCTAGCCAAAAACCTCTCCAACAATTTCTCTTCCTCGTCTTTCCCTCCCCTTTCCCACTCTGATGGCACAACCATCACTTCTTCCTCTGACAAAGCTAAACTCTTCGCTCAAACTTTTGCTAGAAACTCCACCTTGGATGATTCCGGTGCTATTCCTCCCTCTCCGCCCTCCTCTCTCTTACTTATGCCTAATATCCTAATCTCTTCTAAAGATGTACTTTCTACCCTCTCTGGGCTTAACACTAATAAGGCGTACGGTCCGGACGGTGTTCCTCCTGTTGTTCTCAAAAACTGTGCTTCCGTGCTGACTCCCTGCCTAGGCAAACTCTTTCGTCTCTGTCTATCCTCTAACGTCTTCCCTTCATGCTGGAAGTTTGCTCACATTCAACCTGTCCCAAAGAAGGGTGACCGCTCTCAACCCTCCAACTATCGTCCAATTGCTCTTATCTCTTGTCTTTCTAAAGTTTTTGAAACTATTCTTGCTTCCAAATTTCTTAAGCATTTCTCTTCTCATAATCTGCTCTCAGATCGCCAGTATGGCTTCCTTAAGGGTCGCTCTACTGGTGATCTTCTTTCATATCTTACTAACTCTTGGTCATCCTCCTTTCGGGACTTCGGTGAGACTTTTTCTATTGCACTAGACATATCGAAAGCCTTCGATAGAGTCTGGCATAAATCTTTAATTTCTAAACTACCCTCCTTCGGTTTCTATCCCTCCATCTGTGCCTTTGTCTCTAATTTCCTTTCCGGCCGTTCCATAGCTGCGGTTGTGGACGGCCATTGTTCACTTCCTCACCCTATAAACTCCGGTGTTCCTCAGGGCTCTGTCCTATCTCCTATTCTCTTTCTAATTTTTATAAATGATCTCCTTAACTGTACCTTAATTCCCATCCATTCATACGCAGACGACTCAACCTTACACTACTCCATTAGTTTTTCAGAACGCCCCAGCCAGCAATCCCTCAACGACAAACGTAATGAAGCCATAGAACTCTTAAATTCTGATCTAAATACTATTTCCAATTGGGGCAGAGAAAACCTTGTTAACTTTAATGCTTCCAAAACCCAATTTCTCCATCTATCTACCCGTCAGGATCTCCCAGCGGACTATCCCTTATTCTTCAACAATACAAAAATCAACCCTTCATCTTCTCTCAATATTCTTGGTGTCTCTTTTTCTTCTGCTCTCATTTGGAAGGACCATATTACCAGTCTTGCTAAGGCAGCCTCCCAGAAGCTGGGTGTGCTCAATCGCCTTAGGGGGTTCTTTTCCCCTGCACAGCTTCTTGCTCTGTACAGGGGCATAGTGCGCCCTTGTATTGAGTATTGTTCACATGTGTGGGGAGGTTCCTCTCACACCGCTCTCCTAGACAAAGTTGAAAGGAAGGCCTTTCGTATCATTAACTCCCGTCCACTCACCAACTCTCTGCAATCTCTCTCTCTCCGCCGCAATGTTGCATCTCTCTCGCTATTCTATCGCTACTATAATAATCAGTGTTCCTCAGAGCTATCCCAGTGCATACCACCTCCTTTACGTAGGGCACGTGGTACCCGTCTTGCAACTCAATCCCACCCCTACTCTGTGCAACTCTCCAACCCAAGAGTGAAACGTTACTCTCAAACTTTCTTCTACTCAACATCTGAGCTCTGGAACTCTCTCCCAGAATCAGTCTTTCCCTCTTCCTATGACTTAAATTGCTTCAAACTCCGTGTGTCCAGGCATTTTGGCTCAAACGTCCCTTGATTTTGGCCCTGTCACTCTTTCAACTATGGGGGAGGCACTCGCTATAGGCAGTTATGCCTTTTGCCTCCCTCAATCACATAGAAAAAAAAAAAAAAAAAAAAAAAATGCCAAACTAATCCTACAATATAACAGTTGGTGGCGCGTCTGTTATATAATCCTACAATATAACAGTTGGTGGCGCGTCTGTTATATAATCCTACAATATAACAGTTGGTGGCGCGTCTGTTATATAATCCTACAATATAACAGTTGGTGGCGCGTCTGTTATATAATCCTACAATATAACAGTTGGTGGCGCGTCTGTTATATAATCCTACAATATAACAGTTGGTGGCGCGTCTGTTATATAATCCTACAATATAACAGTTGGTGGCGCGTCTGTTATATAATCCTACAATATAACAGTTGGTGGCGTGTCTGTTATATAATTCAGACCAACAAGGACTGCTCTAACACACTGACCTACTGACACCATTTACTGTCACTTTGTAATTAATGTTAGCAGTATTTGTTGTCCAGCTACGGAACACCAGTTGTTGGGTTAAACTTTAGTTCATAGAAGTGTGGTGTGTTTGTTTAAGGGGACACTCACTGCTTTGTTGGCCTATACATTCATTCGTTCATAAACTCTTATTTTCCTCGCTAGACATCCCTCAAACTTAGAAAAACATCTTCTAGACCCCCCCCCCAAGATAAATTTTGTACATTTTCGGTACAAAAATGTCCCGGCCGAAGGCCGATTCCTCTTGCAATTACAGGCTCGCTATCGCTCGCCAGGAAAAAATCGACACCTAAATGGCACGATAGTTCTTAAAATCGCCAAACAAATGGGCCGAACGTCTAAACATCTCAAAACTAATGGGACTAAACACTAGGGAGAAAGGGGACCAGAACAACGACCGTCTCCCCTTAATCTAGCGAAACATATAGTTGGAGGAGGAGGTGTTTGTGAGAGCTAACTGGATTACTCTCTATGTGCGGTAGGTGAGACACAAACAGAAACAGTGAGGGAAGCCAGACAAATGAAACAGGAGTTCCAGTAACTCCTTATAACAGACCTACAATACACAAAACAGTGCAATTATGGGTTACCAATAATCCCCAACAATCACTAAGGGGAGGTCTCCACTTGAGGGATTGTTTTCTTGAACCCTTTCTCCCTCATGTTTAGCCCCATTGCTTTTGATATTATAAAACGTTTGCCCCATTAGTTTAGCGATTTTAAGAACTTTCACCCCATATTAAGACCTTTCGTGCAATTCAGGTGTCTATTTTATCCTGGCGAGCGATAGCGAGCCTGTAATTTAAGAGGAATCGGCCTTCGGCCGGGACATTTTTCTACCGAAAAATGTATAAATTTATCTTGAAAGGGACTCGAGGGGGTGTAATGTTAAGGTTGATGGAGGTCTAGGGAACAAACTAAATACCTCCCCTTAACCCCTTCACCACCATGACGTCTTTTACCTTGGATGGTGGCTAGATTTAAACGATTTTATGGAGTTTAACCCTTTCAGTACCCGCGACGTGTGCTATATTTGATTCTAGCTATATTTAGACGATAGTATGCAGCTTAGGAAGGATCTGTGGTGGTTAAAAGGGTTGGTGAAGATGTATTGAAGCTTTAATATCGCTAGAGGTCCTTCCTAATTTTTTTTTTTTTTTTTTTTTTTTTTTTTTTTATGTGATTGAGGGAGGCAAAAGGCATAACTGCCTATAGCGAGTGCCTCCCCCATAGTTGACAGAGTGACAGGGCCAAAATCAAGGGACGTTCGAGCCAAATATAGTCGTCTAATAGTTGCCAGAGTACGACGAAAAGGACGTCCTTGGTACTGTAAGGGTTAAGGGGAGGTTTTTAGTCTCTTCCCTAGACCTCCATCAAGCTTAAAATTACATCCCCTTGAGCCTCTTTCAAGATAATTGTGTACATTTTTCGGTAGAAAAATTTCCTGGCCGAAGGCCAGTTTCTGTTAAATTACAGGCTCGCTATCGTTTGCCAGGAAAAAATTGAAATCTAAATGCCACAAAAAGTCTTAAAATGGACAGAAATGGGGCGAAAGTTCTTAAAATCGCCAAACTAATGGGGTAGATTGTCTTAAAATCTCAAAAACAATGGGGTTAAACATGAGGGAGAAAGAGGTCAAGAAAATAATCCCCGAAGTGGAAATCTGCCCTTAAGGAGGATCTATGTCATCAGGAGGGTTTATAGAGATCGTCTTTACCCATTTGAGTCGTCGAGGTGATTATATGCTAAGCAAATCGTCGAATGGTAACCAACATATGATGAAAATATCGTTATGGTGATGAGGGGTTAACGAAGTCCCCTCTTTATGTATACAAGAGATTTTGATTTCCTTGTGTGGTTTTACAAATACTTCTATAGTAAATGTACAGTTGAATTTGCTGTTGCTGACTCACCCCTCTGTATCTAATATTTGGGCCTCTGTTAGCGTCCATGACTTAAAAATCCTCCTCCACATCATATATACCCCGAACCCCATCTCTCTGGAACTCACCTCGGCAGAGTACACCTTTAGCCGAATGAATAATATTTTTTCGTGAGATTTCTCCGTTCTTTTATGCACAGACAAAAAAGGCCTATACCATGACACTATTTCTAGAGGTTTTATTATTATTATATATATATATATATATATATATATATATATATATATATATGAGTAAATGAGTTTGGAACAGTGTGCGAAAAACGGAATTTGAAGGTAAATACGGGGAAGAGCAAGGTTATGGTCTTCGAAAGGGGTGAAGTCACAGAGTGTGAGGTGAAGCTGAACGGTCAGGCTATGGAGATCGTCAACTCTTTTAAGTATCTGGGCAGTGTGTTGAGTAAAGATGGGACTATGGATGAAGAGGTGCGGGAGAGGGTACAACAGGGGAAGAGGGTTGTAGGAACGCTAAAAGCAGTAACAAGAAATAGGGTGGTCAGTATGGAAGTGAAGAAGTCCTTGCATGACAGTGTGGTAATCCCGACACTGACTTACGGAAGCGAAGCATGGACGTTGGTTGAGAGACTCAGACCAAGAGTGAGAGCAGTGGAAATGAATTACTTAAGGAGTGCGTGCGGAATTACATGGAGGGATAGACAGACTAATGAGGAAGTAAGAAGGAGGTGTGGTGTGGAGGTAGATGTGCTGGAAAGTGTGAAAAGGAACAACTTGAGATGGTTCGGCCATATGGAACGTATGGAAAGCGAGAGAATGACTAAGAGGGTGTACGAGAGCGAGGTGGAGGGACAGAGGGGGAGAGGTAGACCGAATATGAGGTGGAAGGATGGAGTGAGGAACTACATGAATGAAGGCGGTGCTGGTTGGGGGGAGGGGCGTCGACTGACTGGGGACAGAGGTGCATGGGGGCGGTTCATTCGTGGCCACCCCTTCGGGGATCACGGCGTCAGGCAATAGATAGATAGATAGATATATATATATATATATATATATATATATATATATATATATATATATATATATATATATATTCACAGGAAAGCTCTGGGGGAATTAAGAGGTGGCAACTATATATATTTTTCGTTCAACACACTATTAGCCTATATACAGTATATACCATACAAGGGACTGGAGTTCTCGAAAAGGGGCTCCAGTCCTGAAAATGTACTTCACTTGCAGTGTGCTGGCTTAATAATCCAAAGGGTTGATAGCCTCTGAAGTCCTATTTTAACTAACTAACTATACCCTACCTAGTCTGAATAAATGTGTCTAATGATAGTGAAATATAAGGATAACCATTGGGTTTGAACAGGTCGGTCACTACAGTATGGTCTAGAAATTGAGACCCCTATACTGTTTCTTCTGAGCTGACGATAAATTGAGACCCCTACACTCTTCTTCTCAGCTGACGATAAATTGAGACCCCTA
>JBAKBP010041661.1:0-11691 GCA_037953745.1 Lithodes maja | reverse complement strand
GCGTTACCTTTGGAGTCATGTATTGTGTATGAGGATCTCAAGGAGGCTGTCCTGAGGGCTTACGAATTGCAACCAGAAACGTACCGTTTGAAGTTCCGGGGTGTAACTAAGGGAAGAGATAGCACCTTTTTGGAACACGCCCGGGACTTGTCCGATGCTATGGGAAACTGGCTCCGATCTGAGAAGGTCACAACATTTGATGAAATTAAGCAGTTAATGATGTTGGAGCAGTTCTTTAAGAGCACGGGCGGTGATCTAACTTTGAACTTGAAGGAGAAAAACCCAAGAACTCTAGTCGAAGCAGCAGAAATGGCTGATCGACGGCTGTCGTTGATTCGGGGTTGCGGGTCCTCACAGAAGTACGATGTAAGTGCTAAGGACCGTTATCCTCCCCCTCCCCGTAACAATGACACATTTAAACAGAAGAGCCATGAAACTAAAACTGAATCCAAACCTTACACCACACCGTATGTGAAAAGTCAGGGGCCTTTTGCATCACAGTATAAGCCGAAACCGAAATTTATGTGTTTTAGTTGCCACCAGGAGGGTCATAAGGCAAATGAGTGCCCTAGTCGACCTCCTCCGGCAGCCGTGTCTTTTGCTCACGGCATTGGAGTGTTCAAGAGGACATCGGAGTTTGTTAGAGGCATTTCTTCCGAGGTAAATACACTGCCAGTGCAGAAGGATCCGGAAGGCTTATTCCCTGTCCGTGATGCCTTTAGTGACCACAGGGGACTCGGTTGTGTGGAGTGGGGTGGTAGAAGACATGAGGTGAGAATTTTGCGTGACACTGGGGCATCGCAAACACTGTTGAGAAATTTCACTGGTAAACCTGTCAATACGGCGCGGGTGGTTGTGGTTCAGGGAGTTAATGCGACAAGGTCATACCCGCTTGTGAGAATGAAGGTGGAAGTTGATGGTGTGACTCGTGACCTGGATGTAGGGATTGTGGAGAAGTTACCTGTTGGGGGCGTCGACCTCCTTCTCGGCAACGACTTTGCGGGACCTACTTCTGAGGCTCCACCCTTGGTCGTTGCCGAGAAGCCGGCCGACGTGAGTGGGGAGGAGCAGGAGTGGGTTGAGAAGTGTCCGGGACAGCCTATGGCGTGTGTTGTCACCGGAGATTCTGCATCCAGGGAGTCACATTCTGGTCAACAATCTTTAGATCAGCGGAGGAAGGGTACCGAGAAGGGGTTGAAAGTTGATGCGGTTGAGAGTTTAGTATCAGCGGACATTCTCGGGGACTCAGTATTAGGACCAAATATCGAGTCTGAAGAAGACCCAGTAACTGTTGTGGAAAAGGCAGAGGATGGGCTTAAAAAGACGATGAGACAGCAACGGTACGCAGAGAGAGAGCAACGGGAGGCCAAACTTAATGTAGGAGGGGGGCATGAGTTGTTTCGCAAACACTTGGATAGGCTTGCTCCTTCGGACATTCGTAAGTTGAAATTGGAAGACCCGGAGGTTCTTGAATGTGAGTTGAAGGAGGACAGTGTTGCACAGTTGGGAGGTGTGGCAACAAGGTACCCTGATGCGTACCCTATGAGAAATGGGTCGGCGAAGACGGTGGTCCGAGGCTTGCTAGTGTGTTTTTCCCGGTATGGTTACCCGCAGGAGATTCATGTTGTTTTGTTTACTGCACGGGAGGTACCTGGGGAATGTTTGGGATTCAGCCCTAATGAGCTCGTCTTTGGACACCGTGTCAGAGGGCCTCTCCATATGGTTGAAGAAGTATGGGAGGGCGCAGAAAAACCTTGTTCTATGCTCAAGTGTGTCCTCAACAGTCGAGAACGGATGTTGCGCAGTCTGGAGTTGGCTGGCCGTAGTTTGACTAGCTCTCGGGCCCTCATGAAGGACAGGTACGACCTCACGGTTGAACTCAGGGAGTTTCACGTGGGTCAGGAGGTGTTGATGCTACTGCCCCTTGTAGGTCACCCCTTATCCGCGAAGTACACTGGTCCTTATAGGGTGGTGGAGGAGCTATCGGACCTGGTTTACTTGGTAGCCACTCCAGACAGACGGAAGCGCAATCAGTTATGTCATGTTAATCCCATGAAGGAGTATGGGAGGCACCCCCTTGAGCCTCTCACTGTGCCTGTGATGACGTTTAGCAGTCAAGGTGGAGAAGGAGAATGGGACAGTCAAGCTCAGGTGGAGGATAACTGGAAGGATGAGAAGTTCAAGTGGGCGCCTGAGTGTGAGAGGGTGTTTGGAGAAGTAAAACACCTGTTGTGCACTCACCCGATCCTCAGGGCCCCTGACTTTAGCCTACCTTTCCAACTAGCAACGGAGGCTAGTGGTGTGGGGGCTGGTGCCGTCCTTGTGGAAAAGGACGATGATGGGCTGGAGCATCCTGTTAGTTTCTGCTCGGAGAAGTACAATTCGGCCCAGGGGAGCTGCTCTGTTGTCGAGGAGGAGCTGCTGGCGGTTGTACTTGCTCTGAGGCATTTCGAAGTCTGTGTTCCAGCCTATGGTCCGGTCGTTGTAGTTTACCCAGATCGTCACCCTCTCAAGTTCTTGGACCAGTTTCACAATCGGAATATGAGGCTGACCAGGTGGTCACTAAGGTTATTGGTATATAACCTGGACATACGCCATATTGCCGTTTGTGACAACGTGGTTGCAGATGGTCGTTCAAGGGTATATGATCCTGGGTAGATTGACACACGGGTAGCCTCCTGCTTTAGTTTGAATAGTATTTTGCGCTTGGTGCTTGTTGGCTCGCGGTTGTAGCCCAGCGTATTGGGTCGTAAAGCAGGAGTTGAGCGTTTGGTATAGAAGAAAAAACTAGGCTTGCCCCTATAGTGCAGCCGAAATAAACAAATTAAAAACATAAAAATCAAATAAAAAACTTTCTTTGATAGTTGAATTTTTTCAGTATGTTATAGCAGTAATTCTGAGTTGCACTCCTCTCAGAATGCTGGGCTAGAGAAGCTCGCTCTTGAGGAGCATAACTACATATAATTTAACCTATTGTGTTGGGAGGGTTATAATTTTGAAAAGAATGTTTTGTTGAAGAACTGTGCCAGATATTTTACTGCCGCTGGGTGATGGGAAGTGGAGATATAGCATGGGTTCTAACCATCAGATTTTTGTGAGCCTTGGGGCCTCTGAGAAAAATCTTGGGGGGGGTGTGATGTTGACCACTCCGTTAGAACCGCATGGCTTGTCCTACAGTGACTCGCTAGGATCGCCAGGGCAGTGGATGGGGCTACAGTTTATGTATTAGAGTGTGCTTTATTTCATATGAAAGCTCGTGTCATGGGCAGTCCAGAAAGGCTCTTTGTTTTCGCCCATGTCAAGGCTTTATATATTTAATTGTAAAGTATATGTTTTGTCATTAACTAGTAATGATAGGATCTGGGAGAGAGAGAGAGGGAGTAGAACGGAGTGAGAGGTGGCGCGCAGTGTTTTTTGTCCCGCTCGATGACGTCACGGCTGGCTGCCTCGCGGGGGTTGGTGGAGAGAGGTCCTTACCATGCTGCAAGCCTTTTGAGTGGTCGGTCGACTCGTAACCGTTGTTTTCCCACGCGGCTCGAGCTAGTGCGAGTATATATACTGGTTCCTCGCCACTCTCTCCCTCAGATCTGGTTTCTAGAACGCATCCATCTTTATCCCTTGCAACCTGTCCCCGCTCTTACCTGAGACTCTTTTCCTCGGCCTATCTCTCTCATTTTCAATATCTTTCACCA
This sequence comes from Lithodes maja, assembly GCA_037953745.1. Taxonomy (NCBI): domain Eukaryota; kingdom Metazoa; phylum Arthropoda; class Malacostraca; order Decapoda; family Lithodidae; genus Lithodes; species Lithodes maja. The sequence goes on along the minus strand of JBAKBP010041661.1, from coordinate 7,999 downwards.
CCTTTATTAACATTATATCCCCTCTGGTTAACTCTGCAAAATCAGCTTCATGCTGGCCAGTTGTATTGTGTGTTAAGGTCTGATATAACCTGTGTATGTTAGTTGTTAAGATAAGTGGATCACGAAGCATTGGTTGGCTTTCATATTGCTGCTTCCTTTAATTATTAGTGTTCTGCTGGATTAGATAATGCTAGACTAGGAGTCTGATATAAAAGGTATTGTTTCCTATGAGTGCTGGCTTTAGTTAAAAGCGGCACGACATACCTGAGAACTGGAGTTGATTGAGTAAATCCTAGTCTGTGTGCCATTGAGAGTAGAGCATGCACGAATGAGGGCTTTTTGCCTATACCATTCTGCACTGTTCTAGTCTCGATTGTTTGTCTTTGAGGTACGCCAGGAGAACGCTTAATACTTTGGTATTAAGGTTTCTCAAGAGAGCTACCCTTCAGTATAACGTAATATTTGACACACAGACTTGAGATTTGCACTAGGCTATGCAGCATGCCATGCGCACCAGTATCTCGTATCATTGACTCTAGCTAGACTTTATCAATCATAGTAGACATTAAGTATATTAACCTAATTACTCTTTTTATGCATACCCATTTATGATTACACAAGCATTTCGCAGCCTAGTTTGATGTATTGAGACACAAACGACTTAGGCTCTTTTTGTTGATAGGAATACTGTATTGTGGCGATTATTATTAGTGTTGTAGTGTTTAGGATATTCTTGGCTCCGACGGCATTATATATTCTGCCTTTTTGTGTGCATAGCCTGCACGAGCATTGTTCCACTGCCTGCCTTTTTGGGTTCCATTTCCGATACGAGCATCTTTATAATATCTAACATTTAAAGAAGATTCCTTGTTAGTGTTGAAGGACTTTAGTGCACTTTCTTTCATGCAGGAGTGCCTGACATTTATTGATTAAAGTAACGTAAGCTGTAACTTCTCTTACCACCTTACTTTGTATACCATAACCAAGCACCTTCGGTTATAGGTAGTAATAGGCTGTTTTCACATAACATTAAGCCTAGAGTAGACGCACATTTATTGAGAGTTTGATAGCCTATTATTGCATATAGAACTCTGTAGAGTATTTGTGTTCTTTGTTCACTGGGAATATACTTCAGAGGTTGGAGCTAGCGCTTTCCGTTGTAACATTTATGCCATTACTAGTCCAATGAATAAGAGCCCTGATATATTTGAACCCCAGTCGTAACACAGGAATGTATTGCATTACACTCCAATTGCTGAAAGACAACTCTGCTTGAGTCTTTACAATATACAGAATGTAATGGAAAACGACGTTATGCCATTGTACAGTTCTTACCATATATAAATGTACACCATTTGGAATCTTTGAACATTAAAGGCCAAATTATAATAAAATGCTGATCAGAGGAAAAGGATAATTAAAAGAAGAAATGAATGTCTAGGATTCTCTGTTAATTACGTTACGTTACTATTATGCAAGCAAGGACAAACAAAAGGGGCAGACTGATGGTTCACAAGAGAGAGGGGACACCAACTATCTAGTCTGGGCGCCTGCGAGAGAATGATGAGGCCTGGCCCTGGCGAAGCTAGCTGGAGCCAGGCTCAAACTAAAGGGTTGCAATATATCACCACACGATTTGATAACACTAAGACACTTCACAAGAATAACTTATACTAACGGATTTCTGTGTTAACATATTGACTAAAACAGCGTGGCAGATAAAATAAAGTACATCTTGATATTGCAACACAACTAAACTTGCAATGGTCACATAATTAAATGAAACTCGTGGGGCTGGCAAACTCGCCGCCCCCTCCCCCCCCCCCCCCTCTCCCGAGACGAGAGCAATGTTCCACCCTCCCACTTACCTCTAGCTTTCAAATTACAACGTTGCCACTAAAACAAAACTTCATAATTATACGAAACTAGTAACACTCTATTGGCTCATTCTACACAAATGTTTATTGAGACAAAAATGCTTAGAGGTACGGAAAAACTAGTCATGTGAAATTGGAAGGGTATCAGAGTGAAACTCACAATACCAGGTCTTTCTAATAGACTTGGCACAGCTGTTTTCATAAATCTGGCGCCACTCGAGTCTAGCTACTCCTAAAAGACCCTGGTCATTGTGACAATATATATATATATATATATATATATATATATATATTAGGGAGATGTGGCAGAGTGGTCTTGCCACTGGACTGGTAATCCAATATGTTAATGGGAAGATATTATTGGGATGGAATTTGTGCTGTACAGTCACGAGCATAAATACTGTGACACCAACCAAATAATTTTCGCCCCTTTGTCTCCAAAGGTATTTGCTAAACTTTGTATTCAAACTCACAATTATTTCTGTATTTCATTCTAGCTACCGTCAAACGATTTTATTCACCCCTAGTGATGAAGGAGTTGACGTTATCTGGTTGATGTCGCAGCATTTATGCTCGTGACTGTACCTAGTATCAGTGCATTACCACACCACACCGAAATGCCAAAAAAATACCCTCATTGTTCCCTGATTAAGTAGCACTGTATGAATATTCCCATATTCAAAAATATGCCACAGGGGAGCAATGCCTAGTGAGTTAATTGCTCAATAAGTGGCGTTCTGAGAGTGAGGGTCCGAGTCTGAGGAATGAGACTGTGAAGCGCTGAGGCGAGGCGGCTTCAGAGATGGAGTTGCTTCGAGCCGGGGGTGCTTCGCATGTCTCACTCCCTAGACTGGAGTAAGACCTCACAGGCCTCACCTTGTTCAGCGGTAGAGTGTAAAGGCTATCAGCCTATGCCCGAGAGGGAGTAGTTGGAATATAGAAAAAACAAAAAAACAAATATATATATATATATATATATATATATATATATATATATATTTCCAGTCTCTCAGTGGGGATCCCCACTGAGAGACTAGAAACATTTAGTGGCTCACGTGTATTTGTGATATATTCTCAATATATATATACCTGTATATATATATATATATATATATATATATATATATATACACTGTATATATATACAGTATATATATATACATACATATATATATATATATATATATATTTATATATATATTGAGTATACAGTATATCATAAATACACGTGAGCCACTAAATGTTTCTAATCTCTCAGTGGGGTTCGAACCGCCGACCGTCAGGACGATAGCCGACGCCGTGGTGTAGTTGATTAAAGCGTCGGCTATCGTCCTGACGGTCGGCGGTTCGAACCCCACTGAGATATTAGAAACATATATATATATATATATATATACCGGGTATATACTGTATATATATATATATATATACAGGGGGTGTATATAGGGGAGGTGTGGTGGAGTGGTCTTGCCACTGGCCTGGTAATCCAAAGGTCCCGGGTTCAAATCCCGATGTATCAATGGGAAGATATTATTGGGATGGAATTTGTGCTGTACCTAGTATCAGTGCATTACCACAAGCCCACCGAAACGTCAATAAAATACCCTCATTGTTCCCTGATTAAATAGCAGTGTATGAATATTCCCATATTCAAAATATGCTATAGGGGTGCAATGCCTGGTGAGTTATCTGCTCAACAGGTGGCGTTGTGTGTGTGTAAGTGTGAGAGTCCGAGTGTAGAGGGTGAGACAGTGAAGCACGGGAACGAGATGGCTTCAGAGATGGGGTCGTTTCGGGCCATGAGTGAGCACCGTGCCTCATGTGAAGGCAAGATGGCAGGTGCTCGTTGTACTCTACGTGCTTCACATGTCTCACTCCCTAGACTGGAACAAGACCTCACGGGCTTCACTGTTCATTGTAAAGCGGTGAATGTTAAGGCTCTCAGCCTATGCCCGAGAGGAAGTAAGTTGGAATATAGAAAAAAAAAAAAAAAAAAAAATATAATATATCCCTGACGAACTCCGTTTAATTGCCAAGTTATTTGCCCAGATGATTTTAGAATATAAAGTAGGTAAGCTAAGAGGAATAGAGGGTATGTGTATGTACTTACTCTAGTTGTACTTACTCTAGTTGTATTGCGGGAGTGAGCATGCTCGTTATTTCCCGCCTCCTATTATGTGTAGGTGTTATATGTATCGTTGGAATGGCTGTGAATGTGTGTGTAGTCTGTATTTTAGCCAATTGGCGACATCGGAAACGAAGGCTTAGGGTGGATCTGTATGGTACCATTCTCACTATAGACGGTACAGTCTCGCCCGAAGGCTTAGGTAGCCATCAGCTTAGGTGAACCATATGATACCCATCTCGCCTTGTACCATTTTTGCCAACCCCAGATGGGACGTCACAACGTCGTCCACTTATTCCAGGTACCTATTTACAGCTAGGTGAACTGAGGCTAACACATGAAAGGAGACAAACCCAATTTGTCTCCGCCCGGCCGGGATTGAACCCCCGACCCCTCGTGTGTGAGACGAGAGCTCTACCTACTAGGCTACGGGCTGTGTGAAAAAACTAACGGAACGAACTGATGGGCTGGTCTATCAGAGTGAGACCTGAGCGATCTCTGCCATACCCATAGCTGTGTGTGTGTGTGTGTGTGTGTGTGTGTGCGCGTGTGTGTGCGAGTGTGTGTTTGTGTATATATAGCTGTGCCTTTTTTTTTTTTTTCTATGTGATTGCGGAAAAGGCAGAACTGCCTATATCGAGTGCCTCCCCCATAGTTGAAAGAGTGACAGGGCCAAAATCATGGGACGTTCTAGATAAAATGCCTGGTCACACGGAGTTTGAAGCAATTTAAGTCATAGGAAGAGGGAAAGACTGATTCTGGGAGAGAGTTCCAGAGTTCAGCTGTTGAGAAGAATAAAGTTTGAGAGTAACGTTTCACTCTCGGGTTGGAGAGTTGCACAGAGTAGGGGTGGGATTGAGTTGCAAGACGGGTACCACGTGCCCTACGTAAAGGAGGTGGTATACACTGGGAAAGCTCTGAGGAACACTGACTATTATAGTAGCGATAGAATAGCGAGAGAGATGCAACATTGCGGCGGAGAGAGAGAGATTGCAGAGTTGGTGAGTGGATGGGAGTTAACCTGGGAGCTGCGGGGAGACTCTTAAGAGTTCCCCCGGCGGACTGCGGGAAGACTCTTGAGAGTAAGTAAAATAAAAAATCAACTTTTGACATCGAAAAAAAAATATTTTTTTTATTTTTATTTTTTTATTTTTTTATTTTTTTTTGGCCCCTGGGCCATGCAAAATCTCAGTCCTCTACCTCCCCTCCTTCCCCACTTTCCTCCTCTCCTTCAGTTATCACCTATTTTCCCTATTATTCCCTTATTCTGAGGTATATTTTCGTGCTAACATTAGCGAGTTGCAAGCAGGGTGTTGTCATCACTGATGGCAAGCGAGTGCAAGAGAGAGAGAGAGAGTATCGATCGACTGTGTCTCAGTGGCCTTGGGGGAAATTGGCGGGAAAGCAGTTTGCCTCACCCATACATTATACAACTCGCGGGCTATATCTCCGATTTTGACCATCCAAACGCTGTTTTCACTCGTTTTATTGTTGTTTCAGGTTAATACCTTTATAATCAACCCATAATAGGCGCATATGGATAATTATTAATGCTATTAATGGTACAATGAATATTTTAGTGACGGAAACACCTCAAATACGTCAGCACAGGGGGACGTTTTCAATTACCCCCATGCGCACTTGTTAGGTTAATGATATGAAAGGCCTTCCTTTCAACTTTGTCTAGGAGAGCGGTGTGAGAGGAACCTCCCCACACGTGAACAATACTCAATACAAGGACGCACTATGCCCCTGTACAGAGCAAGAAGCTGTGCAGTGTGTGTGTGTGTGTTTGTGCATGTGTGTGTGTGTGTGTGTGTGTGTGTGTGCGCAATATTATCATTGCCAGTTATTTGCGGAGATAATTTTAGCATACAAAGTAAGTGTGCTAAGTCAGCTGCGGTATACAGTACTGTACAGGTTAGTATTTCCAATTTGGCTTTGCAAATGCAAATGTTGCATTAGATAAAGTCGGCACAATAGAGAGAGAGAGAGTAAGAGTAAGTGTGTGTGTGTGTATGAGTATGTAAATAGTGTTTAGATGAACAAGTAATACTAATACATTATAATAATAATTATCTCAGGTAATTTAAGGAGCACCATTTATCTTGAGCCTCCCCGAGATTCAACAGCGTCGCAACAGCCAACAGACACCATAATTATCACCTTGCTCAAGGAACACTGTACCGACCAGGGCTAGTGAGAAAAAAAAATGCACGCTTGAGCGAAGCGCGATTACAAGACTCCTGAGTAGGAAGTCAAGACAATAGAGACACAAACAGTACACTCATAAATACGCAGACATAGAGAGAGAGAGAGAGAGAGAGAGAGAGAGAGAGAGAGAGAGAGAGAGAGAGTTCTAGGAAGGGTTTACAGGGAACTCGGGCAAGAAGGCGGGAATTACCAGGATTTTCATTCTGTGTCTATATATATTTACCTCACTTACGATCTCGATGATCTTTGAGGATCTCTATTTACCTACTTATATTGTTTGTGAGGAAGCAAGGAGTGTGTGTGTGTGAGGGCGAGTGTGTAGGTATGCATTTGTAAGTGAGTGTAGGTGTACATGTGTGCGCCTGCGTAAGTGCGAGCTCATGCGTGTGTGTGTGTACCCATAAGTGTGTGGGTGGGTGGGTGGGTGAGCGTATGTGAAAGTGTGTGTCCATGTCTGTGTGTGTGTGTGTGTGTCCATATGTGTGTGTGTGTGTGTCCAAGTGTATGTACATAATTAATGATAAGTAATGTTTATGAAGGCCTGTAAGCAATTCAAATGTTTAATCCTGAACTATTGATATGGAATCTGCACTGTCAAAATAATAGGTTTGAAAGGCTTAAAGTTTCCATAATACTCTACCTATTGGTGGTAATAAACCCATCTACTAAAAGGATAGAACGGTAAATCATGATTAATATGTTAAATGATGTTATACAATTTGCTTATGTACCTGTAAATGCCTCGTAAGACCCCATTTACCTCAACCTAAATTTGTAAATTTTTTGATGGCATAATGTTCCGGCCAAAAGCCGGTTTTCACCTATAATGCAGATTTGCTATCGCTCCCTAGGAATAATGCGATATTTGAATCGAGAAAAACATAGCTGAACGAATGCAGCGAAACTTCTTACAATAGCTTAACTAATGGGGAGAAATGTAGATACTGAAAATGGTGAAGAGATTGATGGCTGATTGAGAACCATATGCTTTATCCAGGAAATATATTGTTAGTCTGTTGATTTTCCTTATGTCTTCATGCTGCTTGGATTGATTTGCAAACTACACTGTTTATATATAAATATATATATAAATTAATGATGCCCATCATATATAAAAAATTATGTGTCACAGTATACTGAAAACACTGTTGAGTGTTGTTGAGGCACTTTTAACTCTATACCAACACCACCCACAGTGATGTCATGAGGGGCCAGTGTTATGCCAGGAATGCATTGCATTACACTCCAATTGCTGAAAGACAACTCTGCTTGAGTCTTTACAATATACAGAATGTAATGGAAAACGACGTTATGCCATTGTACAGTTCTCACCATATATAAATGTACACCATTTGGAATCTTTGAACATTAAAGGCCAAGTTCTGAAGCATCTGGCCTAAAATAAAGCATTGTGTTGTATCCTTTACGTTCGATTACTGATTCAAATGGGTGCGTCATCATTTGCTTTTACCACTACGTTATATGCATATATATTAAATGGAACAAATATTTAACATAATGATATTGCAATATCAGTTTGCACTAATAGTATTACACAAAGTATCATCACGGCTATTGAAATAGTGAGGGAGCTTAGAAGGAAAATTTATCAGACACGGACAAAATATATCTTCTCTTCTCTGCTCAAATTATATGCAATTCTGGCTTGGTATTTAGAAACGTTTATTATTCCAAAAACAAAAACAAAACAAAAACAAAAACATTAACTTCAGATTTGTTCATCCAAACCCTGGAATGTTTATGTTAGTCTCTCTCTCTCTCT
>JBAKBP010041660.1:0-11693 GCA_037953745.1 Lithodes maja | reverse complement strand
CACACACAATTATGAGGCAGCGATAAGGCTCACTTCACACACAATATATAAGACAACAATATGGCTCACTTCACACTATATATTGTATAACGCAACGATATGGCTCACTTCACCTTCCTGCCTCGACCCTATCTTTATTGAGATAGAGGGTCGTATGTAGTCATGTATTTATGGATGCATGTGATTTGTGAATATATGTATGTATGTTGTGTGGTCATGTTGCAGTATAGTATTGGACACCTTTATTTTTCGTCAACATTGTAAGGTTTACATTTGGGTGTTTGTTTGTAAAGGTTGTATGGGTGTAAATTACAATATAAAATCACAGTTTATTATACGGTAATATTGTATGTAGATCCTGATTAGAGAGTAACAGTGTTTTGAAGATCAACTGAGGATGCACTAATCAAATATATTAATTAGTAATATAATGTTCGAAATCAAATCCGATAATCCTAGACACAGAACACTTTGGAAATCCCTGTAGTGACAAATTGCATAACTATCCCTAGACTTCAATTGGTCTATAATTAATACAACTGACGTTAGTAATACAGTGAACCATTTAAGGAAATACGAGGTAACTTCTTTGTGCAAACTGAGCATTCCGACAATCAGTTACTGTTGTGTGTTGACTACCATAGAAAACCACAACTGAAATAGCAACGGTCTCCAAAGCTGGCCCAGTCGGTGGGTTTTTGTTTACATTTATGTGTTTGTATAATCTATTGTAAGTAGGCCGAATTATGATCTAAACACTTATCCTGGCTAACACCTAACATAACGTATCTTAATGTAACCTAACCATACTCAACCAAAACAAACTTTACTTCTTCGGTTAACCCCTTGAGGATTATGACGCCTTGTGATAGTTTATTCTCGTCATAATTAGACGGTTTGCTACTGCTTAGGAAGGATCTGTGGGAATTAAAAGGGTAAAGACTAGCTCAATTAACTCACTGACCTCCAATGCCCTTCCTAATCTGAATACAATCGTCTAATAATGGCAGAATATACGGTTAGATTGCGTCATAATCATCAATGAGTCAAAAACAAAACAATTATAGAGGCCGGATATAATCAAAGCTAATAAAAACAAGGTCCTTCACCAAATGGCTTCCTCTATTCATACAATATTTGCAACCTAAGCAAGCCTAGAATGCTTTGCCGTAATGTTGCGGCAGTGTTTTATTTTTATTTTATTATATTTTATATGTGTATCTTTTTATTTTCTTGATTTGTGTATTTATCTTGTTTTTGTCGTGGCTGTTTAACCCTATTTGGTCTTTTGAAGGTTGTTTTGATCTCTCCCTGTTTCGCTCCATTAGTTTGCAGATTTTAAGACGTTTCGGCGTATTAGCTTGACAATAATAAGACGCTTAATTCCACTCAGGTTGTACGTATTCGTGAAATGTGTGGATCTGGCCATTGACTGGTATAATTGTCGTGTGCAGGAGACAGGTCATTACCGAGGCGACACCAACTGTGCATCTTAGGGGGGTCACCTGCTGTTTTCTCTTTCTCACCTTTTCTCTCTTTCTCTGGTTTGTATCCATTCGGCCCCATTCAGCCAAATGTTTTAAGACTTTTATCCCATTCAGGTGTCGATTTCTTCCTGGCAAGCGATAGCGAGCCAGCATTGTATGAAGAAATCCGGCTTCGTTGGAGACATTTTTCTATCGAAAAATGTACAAATTTAGCTTGCTGTAACAAAAAATATATATTGATGCTGGCTCGCTACCGCTCGCCAGGAAAATATTGACACCTTATGGGGGTAAACGTCATAAAACAGTAGGCTGAATGGGGCCGAATGGATACAAAGCAAAGAGAGGGAGAGAAAGAGAAAAAAAGCGAGGTGGGGGGGGGGGGGGCCATTAACCCGACTGACAGGCTTCCCCGGTGGGCCTGATTATCTCAGAAGGGGGTGGTGTAGGTTGACTTGTTGTTGGATTATAATATTGTATTATCTAACGACTGGCATACGTGTGGTTTGCTTGTTGGGCATCTTTCATTTGGATCTACAGTCTCTTTGAAACTGGATCCTACTTTCACAAGATCTATTTAATGTCCTATAGTTATCAAAAAGCGTTGAATAAAAACAAGTGTATACTGTATACTGTACATATACTCAAAACGTGCAATTATATTCATTATTATATATTACATTTATCAATTGCCATCATGCAAGTCCTACATATGATATAGAAGTGTTTGTGTTCAATAATCGTTGACCTCTCTCTAAAACGAATTATGGATATATATATAGTATATTTGCTTTATTTTAAGTGACATTAACTGTGAAGGGGTTGACGGTTTAAAAGGGTGGGTAGAATAAGGTTGAGCATGCTAAACAAATGATAACTATGCATAAATCATTCCCAGTACTTAAACGAATGTAATAAACTCTCGTGGGATTTCGTGCGTATAATTATATTTGTTTAATTTTAGCTGGAACTCAAAGACTTCGTAATGGATTAAACAAAACCAATGCCTTTGTTAATTTGAAACTTATATACAGTTCGTGTGCTGTTCTCGAAGTGTCTATGATGTCCTCCGCATGTGTTTAACCCTTTCTTTACCGGTGACTTCCTTTCCATTAAATTCTGGTAACTAATAGACGATTTGTTTCAGCTTAAAAAGGGTGTCTACCAACTAAAGGCTCCAGATCAACTTTATCAATTAATTTAGCTACTTTATATCCTTCCTAAGCTACATAAATTCGTCTAAATGTAGCTAAAATAAAACTAAATAGACGTCACCGGTGCAGAAGGGATTGATATTAAGAAATATTCCACCAACTCTAAATAATACTTTTGTTTTCGAGTGTTTGTTGGTGTATTTGGGTTCCGATCTTTCCCCTGTTTGTGAGTGTAAAGAAACCTGATAGGTGGTATTTTTTTTTATAACAGAGAATGAATATGAAGAAAATATTTGTGAGATTTTAAAACATTCACCCTATTAGTTTGACGATTTTACGACCATTCGGCCCATTTCTTTGTCAATGTTTCAAACTGTTCGCACCATTTAGGTGTCGTTTTTTTTCCTGACGAGCGATAGCAAGCTAGGCCTCTATCAACTCCCCAAAAATCACCTCTAAAATCCCCCTTCGAGATAAATGTGTATATTATCTCGGTAGAACAATGTCCCTAAATGGCTCATTATGTGTGTAAGTTATTCTGTACGGCAAATAACTAGTATAAAGCTTGTGAAGACTTGTGAACGTCTCGTTCTATATAGTTCACTCTCCAGGTGCCAGGGGAAGTGCAATAGGACCATCGTATTTTCACCGTTTTAGCAGCTGTTTACACCGTGTCCTGAGAGCTGCAGGAGGCTGGACATAAATCACTGGAGAAGGGTCGGGGTCGCTACAATTTACGGCCGACACGCGACGACCAACAACCTTTCAGTAAACAAACCGAGGAGGAAGGTAGAGTTGCCAACCTAAAATTGTATACATTGCGTGTTTTTAGGTATAAAATGAAAAATAGTATGATTTAATTCGAAGTGTATTTACTCACACAATAGTTATATAACAATACCAATTAACGACCGTAAAACAAATTATGCTTATACAATACGTCAATCACACTATGTTTCCTTACATACTAAATATCATGGTGTGGATACAAAACTAATGTGGCCAACTGTACATGTTGGCCCGTTTTCCTAAACATCGAATGACGCTGTATTTCGCCTCTTGTAAAAAATATTTCAAAAGTGAGATTTCTTCCGAAAGGTTTGGAACTATAGCCTATTGCGCTCTACATGCTATACAATATTTATACCCATTTCAACCCCATTCGATATTTTGTTGTACCTTCATTTCTTATGCCTGTGATTTACCTCTCATAGCCCAAGACACTAAAACGTTCTCGAAAAGGAAGGTGAAGGTATAGAGTTGTCCAAAGTCTGTCGCCTAAAGGTCCTTCCACAAGTCCAAGCGGATGAGAAACTCCGGGAAAATCTGCAGAGCAGCTGGACAGGCGAAGGAAATGGAATACAGATGACGGCACTTGCTTTAGTATTTGTTTTCTCCGACAACAATTATGTAATGTACTCTCACAGGTCAAGATTACTATACATTACTCTCCGTCTTTGATTTGTTTTTACTAATTCCTTGAACGTGACGATAGTGCGTTGTTATGTGTGCGATTAGTTTGTTTGGGAAACAGATTAACTTGTTCATGTAGTAATGTACACCCTATGTGGTGGATTGTGTTCTTTTATTTCATACATTTTGTTTTAGTAGGCGTTGTTTCCACATAGCGATTTTGATAAGTTATTTTGCCTTTATATTGTCTTTGTCCAAGTTTTGGTTTGTTTAGTTTACAAATTTTACATTTTAATTGAGCGAGTGACATTATGCTACATGTATGGGGAGGATCCTCTCACACAGCACTTCTTGAAAAAGTAGAAAAGAAAGCCTTTCTTCTCATTATTCCCCATCCACTCACCGATTCTCTGCAATCTCTCTCTATCTTCGCCTCATTGTTGCATCTCTCTCACTATTCTATCGCTATTACAATAATCGGTGTACCTCAGAGCTCTCTCAGTGTATACCACCTCCTCTTCATAGGGTATGTATTACCCGTCTTGCAACAGAATCCCACCACTAATCTGTGCAACTCTCCAATCCATGAGGTGAAACGTTACTCCCAATCTTTCTTCTATTCATCAGCTGAGCTCTGGTACTCTTTACTTTAATCCATCTTCCCCTCATCTTATGACTTAAATTGCTTCAAACTCCGTGTGTCCAGACATTTTGGCTCGAACATTCCTTGATTTTGGCCCTGTCGCTCTTTCAACTCTGGGGGAGGCATTCGTCACAGGCAGTATTGCCTTTTGTCTCCACATATAAAACCAAAATGGCTATATCACATATTTTTGTTCTATGTGAATGAAGGAGACACAAAAAGGACAACTACCTGTAACACGTGTCTCCCCCAAAGTTGAAAACGTGACCGAAAGCCAAAATCAAGGTACGTCAAAATGTCTGGACACACGGAGCTTGAAGCAGTTTAAGTCATAGGATGATGGAAATACAGATTGAGGGAGAGAGTTTCAAAGCTTGCTTGATGAGTAGAAGAAAGACTGGGAAAATGTGTTTATTCTTGGGTTTTGAGAGTTGGACAGAATAATGGTGGGAGCGTGTTGAAAGGCAGGTGCCCACACTCTCCGTACACTGAGAGCTCTGAAGAACATTGATTATTGTAATAGCGGTAGAAGAGTGAGAGAGATGGAATATCGCAGTGTGTAGAGAGAGATTGTAGGGAATTAGTGAGAGGAGGTGACTTGAAGAAACGAAATGCTGCAGTATAGGTTCGTTATGTGTTTTTTCGTGGATAATTCGGATAATTCGTGGATAATTCGATAATTTCGTGTATAATAATAATTCGTCTATGATTTCACCGACTGTAATTCTTTGCATACAAGGAAGGTGGAAAATTGGGGACCAAGGTGATTAAAATTGTTTTAAGGTTAACCTAATTGAGACTAAAGGGTCTACCCAATTATTTTTAATTATTATCTTCAATACAAACTAAATTTTATATTGCGTGTAACCGCATCTTTATATTATTGTTTTTTTCCACCAACCAACTTCACCTCTAAACTCAAATAATGATATCAACAAATACATGTGGCACTCCAAGGACTCGAACCTAGGATACTCACATCGAATAGTTGAATCAGGAGACGTTTCTATTCACCACCTCGTTCAATTGCATAGGTTTGTCTATTATATTTGCTCCGCATATGGCTTATTTCTATATTCTGGGGATCTTTCTTAGCTACCCTCAGATAAACTCTCACCTATGGTTCAAAATTCTGTGTATATAATAAAGACAAAACAAGGTGTATAAATAGGGACAGACTAATGAATTTTATAACTATAATCGGATACATATAAATTATAAACAGATCCCCCAAGGCAACAAATTATTTTATATATTCAATTTACTTATGAAAAGTTGTTGGATGTGCTCTCTATATAGTGGCATACAGGTACATTAATAGTTAGTCAGAGAGTAGTTTTTTTGTTGAAACATTCATTGAAGAATGTTTATTATCGAGTACAATGCCTTTCCCTTTTTGTTTCCTAAACGAAGCAAGCTGTATTTATGAAGGTTTATTAATACACATGCTCATTTCTCCCTTTAATTGGCCAAATAATTTTTCTTGTGAGTGTTAGAAGGAGAATTTACTGTTCAAGTGATACATGTATCATAGGAATATTTGGAAATTATACTGCAGAGTTAAAGTGCAATGACTTTACATAAATCAAGAAATAAACAGGACCCAAAACTAATGCCTGTTACATTACTCAATTAGTAGCTATGCCTTCTGCTACTATGCATTACATTTGTTCTGTAAGCCAATCCTTAATCCATTAATGTAAATGACCATGATTATTTTGGGATTTTAGTTTATCGGAGTGAAGCTTATATTTAAAAAAAAACAAGATAATGAAAACCAACTAAAGGCAATTCAGGCTATCCTAGCCGAGAAGCCCCTCCCATATTCCTATCCTCACAAATGATCCATGCAATCCAAACGAATGATTGGCTGCCCCCCAGCCCATCATTTGTTTGGATGTGAGGCTATTGGTATAGATAAGGTATCTGTTTATTTCTTATATTTCTATTATAATGTAAAACCACAATCAATTTCAACGAGTAAGCTTTGATCCAGAATAATATCCGAAATCGGAAACATAAGAAACTATACAATATGTATATTATTAACATGGATATTATAAAGTGAAAAAGAATATATAAATAAAATGTTATCAATAACGTCTGTAAGTCAGTCGCGGGATTCGTTCATCATTAGCCAATCAGAACTTTGAAGACGCCGCAGGCTTACCTAGCCGAAACTACAAACGCTGTTTAATTTTCATATTGTTTATGGATGTTATGTTTTAACTAATATTGTAATATCTTCAAAACCAATATATACATTAGTTTTCATAATGGCCCATTACATTTAGAATAGGTAGTAGAAGCTACTGGTATTTTTTTTTAAGTTGCAATACAAATAAACTTAATTGAATAGGTGGTGATGGGCTGGTCTATCAGAATGAGAGTTGAGCGTTCTCTGCCATACCCATAGCTTACTCTGACTGTTCCTTTTACTTATATATTTTCTTGATCTCAAGTGACGGTGTCTTTTCCGTGGATTGACCTCCCTACTGCCAACCCTGGCAGATTGGGAGCCAAAGCGTCACATTTTTCCTTTGCCCCTCAACTTTCCCTTTATAATTGCTGAGGGGCACAGGGCCTTGGGTGGGGCTTTTGTTTCCCGGGCGTTTCCGCACCCTCCTCAGCTCCCCGCCTTTGAGTGGCTTCGGTCACCTGGGCATTATTAGTGGTAAGCTGGGAGGGTTCTGTGGGGTCGCTCGGTTATGGCCTTGGCCTTGCTCGGGACCTTGGGGCTGCTCGGCCAGACAGCCTGAGGAACAGCAACAACAACAACAACTTAATTGAATAATGAATAGTATAAGATGAATTACACACACTAATTTTGTACTCACTTGTTTTTATTATATGCAGTTTTTCGATTATTTTCCGAATAGTTCTACACAATTAACATTACGTAGATTCATACGTCTAGAGCACAATGATATTTTCAAAACTTTGTAAGTCTTCTGAACAAATATTTCTACTTAATGCAAATGTTTATAATATTATTTTTATTAATCTCACCACCACACCCCCAATGAAATTAATTAAAGTATATATGATCCACCGGATTCGAACCCGGGTTGTTAGAGCTATTAAAGTAGATTTAAAAAAACGCCTACAATAAAAAGTGGATATACAATTATTGTACGTTATTCGTCTTATACTCGTTATTCATATAGGTTTATTTGTACTTTTTTGAGGGGGGGGGGGGGGGGGGGGCAGAAACCCCCCTCAACCCATCGTGGATCACACGGGCAACCCTGCTTAGCCTCCCTACTGGCAACATACATGCTGATTTCAGCTCTCCCCTCACCTTATATTGTATCCAGCTATTGTGTAATTTTGCACAGTACCGGTTTTCCAAAACTCTCCTTATAGACAACGTTTTTGCAGCTTTACAGTACTTTTTCAATCATTCTCCCCATAGTAATTCAAGTTCCACACCAAACAATACGTTTTGTATAAAAACTCCCCATAGAGGACATTTGTTACAGTAGTTTTGAGAAATCATTTGTATAAAAGGTAATTTTTGTCCATGTTTTAACAATGCTTTTTCATAGCATCTCCCTATAGAGGCCTGTTTCCTAATTTTAGTAAGTTTTTCATCATACATTCTTTACTTAACCCAACATTTTCACTTATCTTTATAGCCCTCTCCACTAGTGGAGGGTGTATTTTTAGATTGTTGGATAATCGGTAAATACTAATTTGTATCCGTCCTTGGTATAAAACAACATTGTAGGCTATATCGAAGAAAAAAATGAAAAAATAAACATAACAAAATTATCAAAATATATCCTAAAAATGCCGTTTGGGGTGTCTTGAATGTTTACTTTTTGTTTATTTTGGGGAGACCCTTTGTTACAACAGCTTGTCTTTTGTCTTCTTCATAAACATAGAAAACAATATAAGTCATACATATTGTGTAAGTCTATCATAATATGAATGCCAGCCTTAGTTTTCTATAGTTCTCCTTTGGTAAAGAAAACAGTTTGCCTTTGGCAGACTATGCTAGTTTAGAGTGACTATGCTCGCGGGAACACAAACATTAACCCTTTCACGCATACGACGTGATTTTGAGCCTATTGGGGATACTTTAAAACCTTTGTTGCCATCAGGGGTATTTATAAACCTTTAGTTTACTGTAGTTACTTCAACCTCTGCGGTTGTCTTTGAGTTAGCTGTGGGCAGAAAACTAATTTTGGAGAGGTAATTATAAGAGTGAGAGAACTCTATTTCTAATTGCTAATCTAGCAACCTCTGTGTCATAAATGCGTGAAAGGGTTAAGACATAGGACCACATTTCAGTTCAGTTCAACGATAGACCTACAATCGTGTTGTTCTCTGGGTGCAATATTTATGGGGGATTCGGAGATAATCGAGGTAGGATCGTCGCATAAGATAATTACAGATGTTGTATCGGAATTACTCTCACCATACCCTAAATGTTTTAGAGTTACCCGTGAACCATAATGCACACAACCCTCAGCAAAGAAAGTTCCTTAGAATAATCCCATTTATGACAGTATTGAAGAGTGAATAACTAATATAGTAGGTCAGGGTTTGAGAACGTTTTATCGTTTACACTTATAGTATTGAGATACCACCGTCTATGTATGATCACCACACTCATAATGGTATGATTAATACAAGTACTGTAATATCAATGTATTGTATTATCAATAGCCTCAGACCATTCAGAGGGAAACTGAAAGATGGTTCTGGCGAGATGACAGACACATTATATCTTCGCTTAGCTTAATCAGTATACAAAACTAAGCGCGCTGGAAGAAGGCAACCTGTACACACGACAAATTGATGAGCACTACAGGCCCTATAGAATATCAGACATTATACTATAGGCCAGGTCTTTAATTAGCACCAACAGTTTGACTGACTTTATTGATGCACTGCGTAATGTTTATTGAAATAATGCAGTATTAATTTTGCATTTTATCAGACAAATAGTCATTGAATTTTAAGGGAAATCCCAAAATGAAAGGCCCCTATGCAGACATAGAACATGTGCTTACCTAAGAAAGGTCTAGCAGGAATGTCATCTCTGTACTCTATTCATTGTAAAAATAAAATTAGGCGAATATGTTATTGTTCAGCTAATTTGCTTACATATGAAAAAGTATAATATATATTCTTCAGACAACACATTTTTGGTTCTATGTGATTGAGGGAGACAAAAGGCATAACTGCCTGCAGCGAGTGCCTCACTTTACCTTAGGGATTACCTTACTTCCTTACGTATAGTTTTCCTTAGTTCAGTATTATTGTTGGGATAAAATAAAATGCTCACATGCAACCATGTACCTTATAATTGTTTTGTTGTGTAGTAAAACGATTCTATCCTAATCAAGCTATATTAAAAGGATGTTAATGTTTATAATTTTCGGTCCAAAACCACATGATGCTCCTTGATGTCGATAATACGCAATAATGATCCAAAGGTTAATTGTTAATGATAATTTTACGTTTAGATTAATATGACTTATAGCTTTCGGTTAACGATAAACCAAACCTTTCCGAAAGATGCCTCTAATCATCTACTGCATTTAATGAGACCCCCCGGTATGTAGTCTCGAATACGTTGGCGGATTTTGATTGCCATTATTGACATTCGAATGAGAATTTAAGTGAGAGGGCATTTGCTTTTGTTTGATAAGAATATAATGGAGTATATACATTTAGTAAAGGCAAGTGTTGTCATGATTTCTGGTCCTGACGTATTTTTTATTTTATTATATTAAAGTTGTTGAATTGTACTTTTGTTGTTGTTTACATGTATTATTTTTAGTTATACATAATTTTTTATTTTTTTTATATAAAATACAGTTTCCTGGTAATGTATTTATAAAACACGTTTTCAAAAAGTATATGCATCCAGAATTAGTTGTCACAACTGGACATAATGTAAGATTTTGCTTGTGGTGGAATTTGCAGAGTTTTCTGGTCGGGGTATATACTTTGATAAGTGTTTTAGTGTAATAGAGGTTGATCTGTGTGTTACTCATAGAAGGTGCAGTCTCGATCTTACCGTTCAGTTATAACCCTAGTGCACCTGTGTACCCCAGGCTTCGTCTGTGGATGTTAACTCTTAGCTCGTTCCTTTTTGACGACGCCTGGGGGTAGGGGCCATGGGTTATAATCGGTGGCTGCTAAGTATCACCTGATTGAGCGGAATAGTTGTATGAAGGAGTGGTGGTTGTGTTTTCTCTTCTCTGCCACAGTTCTTTACTGAACGGGGTTTCGTTTGATTGAGTAATGGTTTAACTCATCTGTTGGGCCTTTTCATTTGAGTCGTTATCATGGCCACAGTGTCAGCTACTTCATTACCAAGGATCCCTACGTGACAATGGATCCAGTTAATGGTAATGCTTTTACCAGTTCCGGTTTGGGCATCAGTTTATATATCCCGAGATACAAAATTGTCAACAATCCTCAGAACAGGAGAACATTGAGGCGGCTTTATCTCAATTGGTATCGTATAATTGGCTCAGTTCTGGAAACAGATTAGATTACCGACACATTGTCTGACGTTCATAGGCAATAACTGTAATCCCTGTGATATGACGATTTTCTGTTTACATAACTGTCCAGGTGTCAGACGATGTTTTGCCAGATACAGGGTGTAAACCCTTTCAGTATACGAAGAACATTTTTGTTTTCCATTTTCTTACTCCTTTAGAGGTATGTTGGTAGTAGTAAGCCCATTTAATTTATATAGTGACAGAAAGTTGAATTCTGATCAATATACCAAACAGTTGTATATATATATACCTTTTCCATACCCTATTCATATCATTGGTTTCTTATAACTGGGTGTATTGATAATTATTTACCTTTCATTACTCCATATACTTCTATATACTCATATTAGATGGGTTTATTACTATAAATACATGTTTAAAAGGATAAATTCTTTATGCTAGTGTAATTACCATTTTCGTTTGTATATATATTTTGTTTAAAGGTTATACAATGTTTGGCGCAGTTGACCAC
>JBAKBP010041659.1:0-11694 GCA_037953745.1 Lithodes maja | reverse complement strand
AAGAAGAATTAATAGAGAATTTGAATGTTGGTGATGAATTCAGTAACAGCGACCATCGTACGATAACTTTCACTTTAAAGTTTACTAGTAAAAAATCAAATAGCAGCATTGAGAAAGTCCCTAATTTCAAGAAAGCAAATTTTCATAAACTTAAATCAAAACTTAAAGAAACTGACTGGAGCTTTCTGACTAACAATAACGACATAAATACATCTTGGGAGTGTTTCACAACCACTTACCTTAAGGCAGTGCAAGACTGCATACCATCGAAAATACGGCGTCCAGGCCAAAATGATAAGCCCAAATGGTGGAATAAAGATATTTCAGACTGTCTGCTTGCTAAAAAATTTGCTAATGATAGATTAAAATCCTCACAAAATGACGAAGAACGGGTGAAATTTGTAGAGCTACGACGCAAAGCCAAAAAGTTAATTAAGCAAAGTAAAAAGACCCTGGAGTTACATGTTGCGAATCAAAGTAAAACAAACCCGAAAGAATTCTATAGTTATATCAGAAAGAAAAAAGTAGTTACTTCAACTGTTGGACCGTTAGTCGATGAAAATGGAGAATACACCAAAGACGAAGTACAAATGAGTAATGCCCTCAATACCTTCTTTGCATCAGTTTTTACAACCGAAGACCTAGTGATATCCCTACACCATCGCCGATTCAGATTGATAATTCAGATGTTCTAAGCAATATCACCGTTACAGAGAGAGAAGTATTGAATTGTTTAGATAAACTCAAGGTAAATAAAACGCCTGGACCTGATACAATCTCACCTAGAGTTCTAAAGGAAGCTAAGGATGAGCTCTCCAAACCACTGACATTGCTATTCAATGAATCCTTGCAGTCTGGGACTATGCCTGATCAGTGGAAGCTAGCCAACGTAACACCGATATTCAAAAAAGGCAGCAAATCCCTACCCAGTAACTATCGTCCAATTAGCTTAACCTCAATTGTATGTAAAATGCTAGAAACGGTCATAAGAGACAGACTCGTAAATCACTTAGAGGCAAATAACTTACTTAAAGATACTCAACACGGCTTTCGTAAAAAACGTTCCTGTTTAACAAACCTCTTAGACTTCTTCCACGATATCTTCAACCTCTACGATGAGAGTAAAGCTGTAGATATTATATACCTTGATTTTCAAAAGGCCTTTGACAAAGTTCCCCACAAACGATTACTGCTAAAACTAAAAGCGCATGGAATACAAGACGGTGTGTTGAAATGGATAGAAAATTGGCTCAGCGACAGAAAGCAAAGAGTAGTCATAAACGGTTAGGCATCTAAATGGACCAATGTAAGTAGTGGGGTACCCCAGGGATCGGTACTAGGACCAATTCTCTTTCTAATTTACATCAACGACATAGATGAGGGTCTCACCTGTACAGTCTCGAAATTTGCTGACGATACAAAAATTGCAAATAGCGTACTCTCAAAAGAACAAGTTGACGATATGCAACACAATCTAGATAAATTGTCATGTTGGGCCCAAATTTGGCAAATGAGTTTCAATGCGGATAAATGTAAAGTACTACATATCGGATACCTAAATGAGAAAGCAAACTATTCGATGAATGGCACTCAGCTTAAGAATGTAAACAAAGAAACCGATCTGGGAGTAACAATATCGAGTAACCTAAAACCGAGTCAACAATGTTCAGAAGTTGTTAAGAAGGCAAACAAAATAATTGGCTTTATAGGCAGGTCATTTGAGCATAAATCCAAAGATGTTATCCTAACCCTTTACAATTCCTTAGTCCGCCCTCTTCTGGAATACTGCGTTCAATCCTGGTGCCCTTATTACCAAAAAGATATAAACAAGCTAGAACGAGTTCAACGTAGAGTTACCAAAATGATACCTAGCCTAAAGAACAAACCATACGAAGAGCGTCTTAGAGAATTAAATCTATTTCCTTTAACCCAGCGCAGATTAAGAGGCGACTTAATTCAAGTGTTCAAAATCATCAAAGGCATCGACAATATGAACTGTAGTAAGTACTTCACTATCGACCAATCTAATTACACGCGGGGAAACGGTTGCAAAATTATTGGTAAATCTTTTAACTCACACGAATCTAAGAATTTCTTCTTCAATCGAGTTGTCAACTTTTGGAATGGGCTTCCCCGAGACGTTATAGACTGCAACACCGTTGATTCATTTAAACTCCGCTTAGACAAATATCTCTCATCAAACCCGCAACTGACTGCGTTTGTAAATGAATAACTTTATTGTATACCCCCCTCAGTTACTAACCCATCTGTCCCCTACTAACTTCCTAATCCTGCCACGGACATTAGTTCTAGGGCAGTAGTTCCCTTTCCAATGTTCCCTTACCCACTCTAAACCACTGTTTGGACACTTGATCCTCAGTGTTTTGGAGGACAAGCAGCCTAGAAGGGTCACTAGATCTGTTGTTGCTTGATTTCCTTTGTACTCCTTTGTACTTTGTACTCACTCACTCTTTCTCCCTCTCTCTCTCTTTATTTTCTCTCTTTTCTCCTCCTTCTCCTCCATATCATTTCCGCTCCTCCTTACCACCCATTCTGTGTGGCATGCGATTGGCCTCTGCATCATGATTCTATTGACCTTCTCACTCTTCTTCTTCTTCTTCTTCTTCTTCTTCTTTCTCAGGTCAGGGTCAGGTGAAGGTATTGAGGGATAAGCCTTTACAACGGCACCTCGTAGCAGCTTTCTACTTTTCCTAATTTCTGAAGAGTGTAGAGAGGGGAGAAGGGGTGTTGGAGAGAGAGTGAGGAAGCTGTTGGAGTGGCTTTCTTATGTGTGTTATTAGTCTGCATACGTCGTCGAGGTGTCCCCCAACTGGGTGCGAGCATGTGAAACACGCTAGGACGTACTACCACACCCACTAAATGTCCGCCTTGGCTGAGATCGAACCCAGGCTCCTTTCTCTTCTTCTTCTTCTCCTCGCTTTGTTGGCAGTTGCTGGTGTTGTTTATCACGGGTCTGTTTGTCCCTCCACACTCTGGCGTCCTCTTTCAACTGGGGGGCCGTCTCTGGGCACTCATCCTCTTGTGATCCTCCCCTTGGCACTCTCAGGTTAAGGGGAGGTATTTACTTTGTTCCCTAGACCTCCATCAAGCTTAATATTACACCCTCTAGATCCCCTTTCAAGATAAATTTTTACATTTTTCGGTAGAAAAATGTCCCGGCCAAAGGCCGGTTCCTCTTAAATTACAGGCTCGCTATCGCTCGCCAGGAAAACATCGACACCTAAATGGCAAGAAAGTTCATAAAATTGACAGAAATGGCGTGAAAGTTCTTAAAATCTAAAAAGCAATGGGGCTAAACATGAGAGAGAAAGGGGTCCAGAAAAAAAAATCCCTCAAGTGGATATCTCCCCTTAACGTCTCGGCATGTACAGTCGGCCACGAATGTTCTGTTCCTCTCCGTGATCTTATACGTGGCAATATACAGGCGCATGACTGAATGACGGATGTAGTTTCTAATGCAGTGTTGATCTCGTTTGATTAATTAAAAGAAACTACACTCGCAATTTATTCATACTTGATAGGTTTAGGAAGTGTCCACAACCGCAGCTACGGAATGGTCAGAAAATACATTGACGATAAAGGCACAGATAGAGAGATTCAAACAAGGGATTTGTGCCAGACCCTATCGAAGGCTTTATATGTGTTTGTGTGTCTGTATGTACGACTCTATGTGTGTTTATGTGTCTGTATGTGTGTCTGTATGTACGACTCTATGTGTGTCTGTATGTACGACTCTATGTGTGTCTGTATGTACGACTCTATGTATGTTTATGTCTCTATGTGTGTCTGTATGTACGACTCTATGTGTGTTTATGTGTCTCTATGTGTGTCTGTATGTACGACTCTATGTGTCTCTATGTGTGTCTGTATGTACGACTCTATGTATGTTTATGTGTCTGTATGTGTGTCTGTATGTGTGACTCTATGTGCGTTAATGTGTCTCTATGTGTGTCTGTATGTACGACTCTATGTATGTTTATGTGTCTCTATGTATGCATGTATGTACGACTCTATGTGTGTTTCTGTGTCTCTATGTGTGTCTGTATGTACGACTCTGTGTGTGTATGTGTCTGTATGTGTGTATGTATGTACGACTATATGTGTGTTTATGTGTATCTATGTGTGTCTGTATGTACGACTATGTGTCTCTATGTGTGTCTGTATGTACGACTCTGTGTGTTTAAGTGTGTTTATGTTTATGTATGTATGCCTCTATGTATGTTTATGTGTCTCTATGTGTGTTTGTATGTACGACTCTGTGTGTTTATGTGTCTCTATGTGTGTCTGTATGTACGACTCTATGTGTGTTTATGTGTCTCTATGTGTGTCTGTATGTACGACTCTGTGTGTTTATGTGTCTGTATGTGTGTCTGTATGTACGACTCTATGTATGTTTATGTGTCTGTATGTGTGTATGGATGTACGACTCTATGTGTGTTTATGTGTCTGTATGTACGACTCTATATGTGTTTATGTGTCTCTATGTGTGTCTGTATGTACGACTCTATGTGTGTTTATGTGTCTGTATGTGTGTCTGTATGTACGACTCTATGTGTGTTTATGTGTCTGTATGTACAACTCTATGTGTTTATGTGTCTGTATGTACGACTCTATGTTTGTTTATGAGTCTGTATGTGTGTCTGTATGTACGACTCTGTGTGTTTATGTGTCTGTATGTGTGTCTGTATGTACGACTCTATGTGTGTTTATGTGTCTGTATGTACGACTCTATGTGTGTTTGTGTCTCTATGTGTGTTTGTATGTACGACTCTATGTGTGTTTGTGTCTCTATGTGTGTCTGTATGTACGACTCTATGTGTGTGTATGTGTCTCTATGTGTGTCTGTATGTACAACTCTGTGTGTTTATATGCCTCTATGTGTGTCTGTATGTACGACTCTATATGTGTTTATGTGTCTGTATGTGTGTCTGTATGTACGACTCTGTGTGTTTGTGTCTGTATGTGTGTCTGTATGTACGACTCTGTGTGTTTATGTGTCTCTATGTGTGTCTGTATGTACGACTCTATGTGTGTTTGTGTCTGTATGTACGACTCTGTGTGTTTGTGTGTCTGTATGTGTGTCTGTATGTACGACTCTATGTATGTTTATGTGTCTGTATGTGTGTCTGTATGTACGACTCTATGTGTGTTTATGTGTCTGTATGTGTGTATGTATGTACGACTCTGTGTGTTTGTGTACTTGTATGTTTAGGTATATGTATGTGTGTTTAGGCCTAGGTGTTTGTAAGTACGACTCTATACATGTTTATGTGTCTGTATATGTGTCTGTGTATATGTGTCTGTATATATATGTGTCTGTATATACATGTTTATGTGTCTGTATGTGTCTGTGTATATGTGTCTGTGTATATGTGTCTGTATATATATATGTGTCTGTATATATATATGTGTCTGTATATATATGTGTCTGTATATATATGTGTCTGTATATATATATGTGTCTGTATATATATGTGTCTGTATATATATATGTGTCTGTGTATATGTGTCTGTATATATATGTGTCTGTATATATATATGTGTCTGTATATATATGTGTCTGTATATATATGTGTCTGTATATATATATGTGTCTGTGTATATGTGTCTGTGTATATGTGTCTGTATATATATGTGTCTGTATATACTGTATGTGTATGTATGTGTGTCTCCTTCCATTACCTTTTCCACCCTCTAATGGCGCCCCTCCATGCAACACTTCCTAGCTGTACTTCCGAGGATATTTCCTATTCTCTCTCTCTCTCTGTATGTATATATATATATATATATATATATATATATATATATATATATATATATATATATATTAATAAATAGATATAGATAGATAGATAGATATATAATATTAGCATGAGAAAATGAAATCGACCCCCGTTAGAGAGGCAGACACACATACAGCCAGCCAGGTTAAGGGGAAATGGATCGTTTTTCTGGACACCTTTCTCCCTCGTGTTTAGCCCCATTAGTTTTGACATTTTAAGACGTTCGGCCCATTAGTTTGGCGATTTTAACACCTTCAGCTCTATTTCGTGTTCAATTTTAAGACCTATCTTGCCATTTAGCTGTCGATTTTTTCCTGGCGAGCGAAAGCGAGCCTGTAATTATAAGATGACATTTTTCTACCGAAAAATATACAAATATATCTTGACCGGGGGGGGGGGCGTGTGTAGGGGGTGTTTTTCTAAGTTTGAGGGATGTTTGGCGAGGAAACTAAAAATATATATGAATAAATTAATTAATAGACCAAATAAATACGCCCCTCTCCCCTTAAGTTTGCGCTATCAACAACTCCCGGTGTATGTGGACCGCTAGACGCTGGAATTCTCACGTCTTTAGGAAATTTAACGGTTGTTTATGAGAGGAATAAAGTGTCGGCCGGGGGGTAATGGGGCGGAATGACCCTCTCGCCCCCCTTCCTCCACCCCCCTCTCTTGCACAGCTCGTCCTCCTCATATTTGGCCCCCTCCTCCCCCCTCACTCTCCTCCTTGCACCTCGACTCCCTTCACACATCTAATCCCCTCACACTCATACTTGGCCCCCTCCTCCCCCCTCACTCTCCTCCTTGCACCTCGACCCCCCTCACACATCTAATCCCCTCACACTCATACTTGGCCCCCTCCTCCCCCTCACTCTCCTCCTTGCACCTCGACCCCCCTCACACATCTAATCCCCTCACACTCATACTTGGCCCCCTCCTCCCCCTCCTCCTTGCATCTCGACCCCCTTCACACATCTAATCCCCTCACACTCATACTTGGCCCGCTCCTCCCCCTTCACTCTCCTCCTTGCACCTCGACTCCCCTCACACATCTAATACCCTCATACTTGGTCCCCACTCCCCCTCCTTGCACCTCAACCCCTCCCTACCTCACACATCTACGCCCCTTACACTCATTCCCCTCATATTTGGCCACCTCTTCCCCTCTACTCCTTCTCCTATAACACCTCACCCTTCTCCTCACTACCCTTATACTCCCATTCCCTCACATTTCATCCCTCCAACACCTCACCCCCTCACACACCATCCCCTCTCACTTCACCCCCTAACACCCCACCAACCTCGTACCTCACCCCCTAACACCTCATAACCAAACACCCCACCCACATCTCACTTCACCCCCTAACACCCCACCCACCTCTCACTTCACCCCCTCACACCTCATACCCTAACACCCCACCCACCTCTCACTTCACCCTCTCACACCTCATACCCTAACACCCCACCCACCTCTCACTTCACCCTCTCACACCCTAACACCCCACCCACCTCTCACTTCACCCCCTCACACCTCATACCCTAACACCCCACCCACCTCTCACTTCACCCTCACCCCCCTAACACCCCACCCACCTCTCACTTCACCCTCACCCCCCTAACACCCCACCCACCTCTCACTTCACCCTCACCCCCTCACACCTCATACCCTAACACCCCACCCACCTCTCACTTCACCCTCACCCCCCTAACACCCCACCCACCTCTCACTTCACCCTCACCCCCCTAACACCTCGCCGCTCCTCACATCGTCTTCTATATCTTGCTTTTATCGCTTTCTCTCTTCACGTGCCTTAAATCTTTCATATACTTTTCTGACACTTTCACCCTTTCTTTCGACTTGGTTTATACTTTACTTATACTTTATTTAACCCTTTGAAGATTATGAGCCATTTGACAGTTTATTATGGCTATCAGTATGCGATTGAATACAGTCTAGGAAGGACACGTGGGAATCATAATTGTAAAGACTATCTCAATCGAATCTCTGACTCCCATATACCCTTAATAAACTGAATAAAATCGACTACTTATAACCATAAAACAGGAAATAAATACGTAATCGGATCTTAAAAGGGTTAACGCCTTCCTCACGCCCTTATATCTTCCTTTAGCCTTTCTTTCACCTTCCGTACGTCCCCTCCATTCAGTTGTATCATACGGTTACCACAATATATCCCCACTATAATATATAATTAAGCCCACCCTAATTATTTCTCATAGTTCCATCAACATTCTACAATTATAAATGTAGTAACACCCTATATATTAACACTATATATATATACAGTATATATAATCACATATTACCTCCTTGACTATATCTCTGCATATCATAATTTAGGCTGGTTACACATTCTTTGCACTCTTACATCTCCCTTACACTCTCATACATGCCGGACACGTTTTCTTACGCTCTTACACCCTCCTTAGCCTTTCTTACTCTACTCTTTTACATTCTCATACATTCCTGGCACCATTACCCTCTTCCTAAATATTTCTTACACTTTCCTAACATCTTTCTTAATATTCTTACATCTTCCTTATAATGTCATCTTTATTAGCCTTTCTTGCATCTTCCTTCTATCTTCCTTACTCCCTCACACATCCCTTACTCCCTCACACCTCCCTTACTCCCTCACACTTCCATTACTCCCTCACACCTCCCTTACTCCTTCACACCTCCCTTACTCCCTCACACCTCCCTTACTCCCTCACACCTCCCTTACTCCCTCACACTTCCATTACTCCCTCACATTTCCATTACTCCCTCACGCCTCCCTCACACCTCCCTTACTCCCTCACACCTCCCTTACGCCCTCACACTTCCATTACTCCCTCACACCTCCCTTACTCCCTCACACCTCCCTTACTCCCTCACACTTCCATTACTCCCTCACACCTCCCTTACTCCCTCACACCTCCCTTACTCCCTCACCACATCTTCCTCTTTTTTAAGCCCTCCGCACCTACTCGAAATCCTCCACACACTCTACACACACCCTGACAACTCCCTTACACCTTCCACACACCCTCCAAACATCCTTACACCTGCCACACACCCTGATAACTCCCTTACACCTTCCACACACCCTCCCATCTTCTCCTTACTCTTGATATCTTCCTCTTTAGTTACCCTCTTCTTGCTTCTTTATTTATCTATTATATTCTCTCTTCTTCCTTCCGTTTTCTTTGTCTTACCCTTACCCCGGTTTCCTGCCTCTCTCTCTCTTTATTGTTATTCCACTATTCTATAATTGTAGTGCAAGGTCTGTGGGGTCTGTGCATCTCTCTCTCTCTCTCCTCTCTCTCTCTCTCTCTCTCTCTCTCTCTCTCTCTCTCTCTCTCTCTCTCTCTCTCTTGTTATTCCACTATTCTATAATTGTAGTGCAAGGTCTGTGGGGTCTGTGCATCTCTCTCTCTCTCTCTCTCTCTCTCTCTCTCTCTCTCTCTCTCTCTCCTCTCTCTCTCTCTCTCTCTCTCTTGTTATTCCACTATTCTATAATTGTAGTGCAAGGTCTGTGGGGTCTGTGCATCTCTCTCTCTCTCTCTCTCTCTCTCTCTCTCTCTCTCTGTTGTTATTCCACTATTCTATAATTGTAGTGCAAGGTCTGTGGGGTCTGTGCATCTCTCTCTCTCTCTCTCTCTCTCTCTGTTGTTATTCCACTAATCTATAATTGTAGTGCAAGGTCTGTGGGGTCTGTGCATCTCTCTCTCTCTCTCTCTTGTTATTCCACTATTCTATAATTGTAGTGCAAGGTCTGTGGGGTCTGTGCACCTCTCTCTCTCTCTCTCTCTCTCTCTCTCTCTCTCTCTCTCTGTTGTTATTCCACTATTCTATAATTGTAGTGCAAGGTCTGTGGGGTCTGTGCATCTCTCTCTCTCTCTCTCTCTGTTGTTATTCCACTATTCTATAATTGTAGTGCAAGGTCTGTGGGGTCTGTGCATCTCTCTCTCTCTCTCTCTCTCTCTCTCTCTCTCTCTCTCTCTCTCTCTCTCTCTCTCTTGTTATTCCACTATTCTATAATTGTAGTGCAAGGTCTGTGGGTCTGTGCACCTCTCTCTCTCTCTCTCTCTCTCTATCTCTCTCTCTCTCTCTCTCTCTCTCTCTCTCTCTTGTTATTCCACTATTCTATAATTGTAGTGCAAGGTCTGTGGGGTCTGTGCACCTCTCTCTCTCTCTCTCTCTCTCTCTCTCTCTCTCTCTCTCTCTCTGTTGTTATTCCACAATTTTATAATTGTAGTGCAAGGTCTGTGGGGTCTGTGCATCTCTCTCTCTCTCTCTCTCTCTCTCTCTCTCTCTCTCTCTCTCTCTCTCTCTCTCTCTCTCTCTGTTGTTATTCCACTATTCTATAATTGTAGTGCAAGGTCTGTGGGGTCTGTGCATCTCTCTCTCTCTCTCTCTTGTTATTTTCTCTCACTATTCCTTGTTTTTGGTGAAGCTATCTCTATTATAATTAAGTCCTGATCATTTCGCTTGGCTCGTAAGGTCTGTGGGGGTTCTGTGTATCTATGTAAATCTGTATACATCTCTCTCTCTCTCTCTCTCTCTCTCTCTCTCTTATTTTCTTCCACTATTCTATAATTGTAGTGCAAGGTCTGTGGGGTCTTTTCATCTCTCTCTCTCTCTCTCTCTCTCTCTCTCTCTCTCTCTCTCTCTCTGTCTCTCTCTCTCTCTCTCTCTTCCCGTTCTTCTATACTGTTATATAATTATATTTATTCCCCACACTTTATCATTTCCCCTGCTTCCTTCCTTTGTCTTGCTCTCTCTCGCATTTATCACTTTTATATTTTCACCTCTTATTTTGGCACTTTTATATATTCACGTCCACTTATTTTGGCATGGCTTCTTCTCTCGTGTATTACAGCATTTCCTTCCTTCCCCTGTGTACGCCTTAAGGGGGGATGGACTTATTTATTGGCTCATTTATGTATATTTTTATTATTTTTCTAGTTTCCTCCCTAGAACTCCATCAATCTTAAAAAAAAAAAAAAAAAAAAAAAAAAGCATTAGATCCCCCTTCTAGATTAATTTGTACATTTTTCGGTAGAAAAATGTCCCGGCCAAAGGCCGATTCTTCCAAAATGACAGGCTCACTATCGTTCGCCAGGAAAATAATTGACACATATTACCACGAACGGTCTGAATATTGACAAAGAAATGAGGCGAAAGGTCTTAAAATCGACAAACTAATGGGGCAAACATCTTAAAATCTGAAAACTAACGGGGCTAAAGCACGAAGGAGAAGCGGACCTAGAAAAACGGCCCATCTCCCCTCAGAACTGATTTTTTTCGTCTTGGTTCCTATATTTTTCGCTTTCGTTTCCGTGTTCTTTCAAAAATATGATCTTGTTCTCCTTTCTCTCTGGGTTCCCTGATGGTTCGCGGTATTTTCCTTTCCTTTCCCGTTTCTCGATTTACTCTGCGTGTTGTGTGTGACTGACTTAGTTTTGGCTACATCATCCTAAAGAACTTCCAAATGCTGTGGTTGGTGACTGTCTTCTAAAGGGGAGGTATTTAGTTTGTTCCCTAGACCTCCATCAAGCTTAAAATTACACCCCCTTGAGTCCCTTTCAAGATAAATTTGTACATTTTTCGGTAGAAAAATTTCCCGGCCGAAGGCCGGTTCCTCTTAAATTACAGGCTCGCTATCGCTCGCCAGGATAAAATTGACACCTGAATGGCACGAAAGGTCTTAATATGGGGTGAAAGTTCTTAAAATCGCTAAACTAATGGGGCAAACGTTTCATAATATCAAAAGCAATGGGGCTAAACATGCGGGAGAAAGGGGTCAAGAAAAAATCCCTCAAGTGGATATCTCCCCTTAAAACTACACGAGCCCCACCATTCTCTAATAATGTGCTATTTAAGGGG
>JBAKBP010041658.1:0-11694 GCA_037953745.1 Lithodes maja | reverse complement strand
AGTGCACTCAAATACATATGTACAGTCGCGGCCAAGAGTAAACGGTACACTCTGAGCTATTTTATCCCTCTATTATTTAATGGGGGATGGGGGTTTGCATTCCTTATTGATTTATCTTTTAATTATTGTTTTTAATTTCCTCCCTAGACCTCCATCAAGCTTAAAAAAAACACACCCCAAGATAAATTTGTACACACACACTTACTTATGGTAGTCCATCGTAGTCCGATGATGACGTTCCCTTCCTGCAAAGCAGGAAGGGAAAACCTGCGCATAAAAGAGTTTAGAGTGCCGAGGGAGGTGCGCAGTTCCAACTTCACTATCTTGGTACTGAACAGGGGTTGCTGATGGCAAGGGGGTGACCCAAGACGACCAGCTCCTGCTCAATACTGCAGGGGACTGCCGGGATTCCAGTTTGTCGGAAACCGCCAGGACGTGACTCGAACGTCTGCTTTTCTCTCAGGGTGTGCTCCCCTAGCCTTTGTCTTACTAGACTAACCCACAAGGCAGTGGGTGTGTGAGGTTGTTGGTAGATTCCAAGGATGCACATCATACCTCTGGGGGCCACCGCATGCCCCGAGATCCCCTATTGATTTAGCCTGGGGTCGCAAGACACCCAGTTACCGTGTGTGGCCCCGGGGAGGCACAATATGAGTCTTGGTGATGGAGAGGCTATGTACTGGCAGAGGGAGACTTACTCACTCTTCTCCCCTTTTCACCACAAGGGTTAGCCAGCGGCAGCAGCTGAAAACGAGAATTGCATGCAAGCAAGCAGCACTACACCAACATGCTACTGCACTAGTCGCATCACATCACCCTGTGTGATAACACCTTTCCTACCTCCCCGTCCTCATTCAGACTCTCCTCCCGTCCTCGCCACTGTCCGCTAACCTTTCCTATCTCCCCGTCCTCATTCAGACTCCCCTCCCGCCCTCGCCACTGCCCGCTAACCTTTCCTATCTCCCCATCCTCATTCAGACTCTCCTCCTGCCCTCGCCACTGCCCGCTAACCTTTCCTACCTCTCAGTCCTCATTCAGACTCCCCTCCCGCCCTCGCCACTGTCTGCTAACCTTCCCTACCTCCCCGTCCTCATTCAGACTTCCCTCCCGCCCTCGCCACTGTCTGCTGTTCCCTACCTCTTCGTCCTCATTCAGACTCCCCTCCCGCCCTCGCCACTGCCCGCTAACCTTTCCTACCTCCCCGTCCTCATTCAGACTCCCCTCCCGCCCTCGCCACTGCCTGCTAACCTTCCCTACCTCCCCGTCATCATTCAGACTCCCCTCCCGCCCTCGCCACTGCCCGCTAACCTTTCCTACCTCCCCGTCATCATTCAGACTCCCCTCCCGCCCTCGCCACTGCCTGCTAACCTTTCCTACCTCCCCGTCATCATTCAGACTCCCCTCCCGCCCTCGCCACTGCCCGCTAACCTTTCCTACCTCCCCGTCCTCATTCAGACTCCCCTCCCGCCCTCATTCAGACTCCCCTCCCGCCCTCGCCACTGCCTGCTAACCTTCCCTACCTCCCCGCCCACCTCCCGCTTCCGCTATTCCCCTCTATTTGTGGTAGGCTAATGCATTGATACTTGGTACAGCACAAATTGCATCACAATAATATCTTCCCATTGATACATCGTCAAAGTAATTTCTTACGAAAACACACACACACAAAAACACACTGACACACATACACACACACACACACACACACTCTCTCTCTCTCTCTCTCTCTCTCTCTCTCTCTCTCTCTCTCTCTCTCTCTCTCAAGCCAGCCATTCAGTGACTCACTCTTAAAAGGGTTTGTAGAATTGATGATTAATTAATTTTGACAACTCGGTGGTGATTTGTAGAAGACATTTATATTGCGGTCGGGCCTTCGTTCTTTATTGACGTCATAGAGGTGTGGTGATGGTGGTGGGGGTGTTTGTGGTGTTAATGGGGATTGTGGTGGTGGTGGTAATGGGGGTGGTGGTGGTTATCGTAGTTGTGGTGGTGGTGATGGAATAGGTAATTCTGGTATACTCGTTTATACCACCTATTTTACCACCAATAACAAACAACAAAAACAACAAAAAAGCTGATTGGTTCCTACTGCTATTTCCAATGTCTCGTTTTGTAAAGTGTATTCAAGCAAGCCTGGCAAAAATTGGTGACGCTGCCTGTGTATTTATTTGTATAGTTAGTATTAAGGGGAGGTGTGTAGTTGTTCTGGACCCCGGACGCCCTCATGTTTATCCCCATTAGTTTTAGAGAGTTTAAGAGTTTCGCCCCATTAGTTTCTTGATTTTAAGATATTTCATCCCATTTCTTTATCAATATCAAGGTTTTTCATGCCATTTAGGTGTCGATTTTTTCCTGGCGAGCGATAGCGAGCCTATAATTAAAGAGGAACTGGCCTTCGGCCTGGACATTTTTCTAAAAAAACAAAAACAAAAAGTCTTGAAGGGGGCTTGTGGGTGTTTTATAAGCTTGATAAGGTCTCGGGAACAAACTAAAATCCTCCCTTAAAGATGGGTATCAGTCAATTTCTCGCTAGCTTGGAAGAACAAAACACAAACAAGCTATAGGTCCCTTAAATAAAGGCGGCATCTACTAGAGCAGTTTAGAAAGGCAGTTTAGGATATATAGAAAGGCAGCGTTACTCATGTCTGCCAGGTTATCTTGAATACACTTTAGTGGTTATTTTATTTTATTTTTTCTCTCAGAGTCGCTTTCATCACGTATAGTGAGGGTCGGTACTGGAGACACTCTTTTGAATGCGACTGTATTATGATGACAAGATATAGATTGTATTAAGGGGGTATGGGCGTATTTATTTGCTCATTTGTGTATTTTTTTTCTTTTTCAGTTTTATCCCTAGACCACCATCAAGCTTAAATACCCCCCAAGACCCTCCCTCAAAATAAACTTTACATTTTTAGACAGAAAAATGGCCTACCTAAAGGCCGGTTCCTCTTGAATTGCAGGCTCGCTTTCGCTCGCATGAATAAATCGACACCTAAATGACACGAAAAGTCTGAATATTGACATTTTAATATTGGACTTAAAAATCGCCTAACTAATGGGCCGAACGTCATAACATCTGAAAACTAATGGGTGCTAAACATGAGGAAGGAGGGGGGGCCAGAAAAACGACCTATCTCCCCTTAACATCTATATTA
This sequence comes from Lithodes maja, assembly GCA_037953745.1. Taxonomy (NCBI): domain Eukaryota; kingdom Metazoa; phylum Arthropoda; class Malacostraca; order Decapoda; family Lithodidae; genus Lithodes; species Lithodes maja. The sequence continues at coordinate 8,536 of JBAKBP010041658.1, read as the reverse complement.
TGAGCATGACAAACACAATAGATAGACTGGTAAATAGAATGGTTGGTATTGTTTGGTGGTCGTTGAGGTGGTAGTGCATTTATTTGTGGTTGCTGGGGATATGGTTGTGAGGTCTGTCGTACTATGGTCATAATACAAATAATAATAATAATAATACAAATAATACTAATATTTAATTTTAATAATAATACAAGAGCAATTAAGAAAGCATAATAATGATGCGACTACTATTAATAATAATAATAATAATAATAATAAAACAAACGAGAAACTAAGGAGAGAACTCAAGATAACTTCACGGAATAAGTACAATACTTAAAGAACTACCACGCATACATAAAAGAACTACCACGCATACATAAAAGAACTACCACGCATACATAAAAGAACTACCACGCATACATAAAACAATAAAATTAATATAAAATACGATACAATAAGAAATGGATTAAATAAAAAGACAATACAGACGGCCGGAGAATATATTGTATATACAAAACTCTAGTTAAGGGGAGGTTTTTAGTTGGTTCCCTAGACCTCCATCAAGCTTAAAATTACACCCCCTTGAGTCCCTTTCAAGATAAATTTGTACATTTTTCGGTAGAAAAATGTCACGGCCGAAGGCCGGTTCCTCTTAAATTACAGGCTCGCTATCGCTCGCCAGGATAAAATTGACACCTGAATGGCACGAAAGGTCTTAATATGGGGTGAAAGTTCTTAAAATCGCTAAACTAATGGGGCAAACGTTTTATATTATCAAAAGCAATGGGGGCTAAACATGAGGGAGAAAGGGGTCAAGAAAAAAATCCCTCAAGTGGAGATCTCCCCTTAAGGGTCAGAAAAGGTAGAGTTGTTCAGAAAACGAGCATCCTCCCCATCCCCATCTCTTCTTCTTCTTCTTCTTCTTCTTCTTCTTCTTCTTCTTACTGTTCTCTTCCTCCTCCTCCTCCCACTCTTCCTTCTTCTTCTCTTCACCTCCTTCTTGTTTCTGTTCTCCTCCTTTTTCTTCTTACTGTTCTCTTCCTCCTCATCCTTCTTGCTCTTCCTCCTCCTCCTCCTCTTCCACACTGCTCTTCTCCCCTTCCTGCTCCTCCTCCTCTTTACTATTCTCAGTTTCTTCTTCTTTTCTTCCTCATGTATTATATTTATCTTCTTATTTTCTCTGTTTTCTTATTTTTGTCGTCGTCTTCGTATTCGTCTCCCCATCCTATATTTCTCTTCCTCCATATTTTATCAGTCTCCTATCTCTTCATCCTTCTTCTTCTATCTACTCCTCCATGTTATCATCAATCTATTGCTATCCACATTCCTCGTTTGCTGTATGTCCTCCTCCATCCCCTCTTCGTCTTCCTTCCCTCCTCCTTATTATTGTCATTTCATTCGTATTGGTATCCACTATTGTTTTTTCTTGCTTTGACTCCCCCCTGCCCCTCCTCCTCCTTTCCCTTCTCCTCCTCCTCTCCTCCTCCTGCTCCTCCTCCTCCTCGACACACAGACCAGCAGAGCGTGAAAAGAGAGCGGAGAATTAGAGACCATAACTTAAAAGGGTGAGGAAGGGGAGGGCAGCCTCTTTCCCCCTCATCTCTCTCTCTCTCTCTCTCTCTCAGTTAGTGCTAAGAGAGAGAGAGAGAGAGAGAGATAGAGACTGAGACTGTAACATAGACGGGCGGGGAAGGGGAGGGCAGTTTCTTTCCCCTCGTATTTACTGTATGAAAGGAGGAAATAGTGCGTGCATATATTCACAAATACTGTATATACAGATAAAATAACTAAAACGATTGAAGGATGGAAGTGTAAATAATAGGAAAATTCATACAGTAGTTTTATATATATATATACACTCGTTGCATATGGTACGGTCGCGCTAATAAGTCATGTCAAAGCTGGCATTACGTTTGGCTCGCTCTGTACTGTATTAATGTCTGCCAGATGATGAATAGGGTGGGTAAGTGTAGGAACATGTGTGTATATTTCACTCGATATGAAGAAATGAAGTTTAGATATTGCTGATACCAATTATTGATCAAAACATAATTGGTGCCGAGACATCACTAGTCTTATTAGCGCGACTGTACAAGATTTATCCTGGACAATTAGTTTCTAGTTGTCTCAGTAAATCTCCGTCTCGTTGTCAGCTGTTCTATTTAGTGGCTTTATGGGTTCAGCTGTTCTATTTAGTAGCTTTATGGGTTCGGCTGTTTTGTTTAGTGGTTTTATGAGTTCAGCTGTTCTATTTAGTGGCTTTATTGGTTCAGCTGTTCTACTTAGTGGCTTTATGGGTTCAGCTGTTCTATTTAGTGGCTTTATTGGTTCAGCTGTTCTACTTAGTGGCTTTATGGGTTCAGCTGTTCTACTTAGTGGCTTTATGGGTTCAGCTGTTTTGTTTAGTGGTTTTATGGGTTCAGCTGTTTTATTTAGTGGCTTTATGGGTTCAGCTGTTCTATTTAGTGGTTTTATGGGTTCAGCTGTTCTATTTAGTGGTTTTATGGGTTCAGCTGTTCTATTTAGTGGTTTTATGGGTTCAGCTGTTCTGTTTAGTGGTTTTATGGGTTCAGCTGTTCTGTTTAGTGGTTTTATGGGTTCAGCTGTTCTATTTAGTGGCTTTATGGGTTCAGCTGTTCTATTAGTGGCTTTATTGGTTCAGCTGTTCTACTTAGTGGCTTTATGGGTTCAGCTGTTCTATTTAGTGGCTTTATGGGTTCAGCTGTTCTATTTAGTGGTTTTATGGGTTCAGCTGTTCTATTTAGTGGCTTTATGGGTTCAGCTGTTCTATTTAGTGGTTTTATGGGTTCAGCTGTTCTACTTAGTGGTTTTATGGGTTCAGCTGTTCTACTTAGTGGCTTTATGGGTTCAGCTGTTCTATTTAGTGGCTTTATGGGTTCAGCTGTTCTATTTAGTGATTTTATGGGTTCAGCTGTTCTATTTAGTGGTTTTATGGGTTCAGCTGTTCTGTTTAGTGGTTTTATGGGTTCAGCTGTTCTGGTTAGTGGTTTTATGGGTTCAGCTGTTCTGTTTAGTGGTTTTATGGGTTCAGCTGTTCGATTTAGTGGTTTTATGGGTTCAGCTGTTCTATTTAGTGGTTTTATGGGTTCAGCTGTTCTGTTTAGTGGTTTTATGGGTTCAGCTGTTCTGTTTAGTGGTTTATGGGTTCAGCTGTTCTGTTTAGTGGTTTTATGGGTTCAGCTGTTCTGTTTAGTGGTTTTATGGGTTCAGCTGTTCTATTTAGTGGTTTTATGGGTTCAGCTGTTCTGTTTAGTGGTTTTATGGGTTCAGCTGTTCGGTTTAGTGGTTTTATGGGTTCAGCTGTTCTATTTAGTGGTTTTATGGGCTCAGCTGTTCTGTTTAGTGGTTTTATGGGTTCAGCTGTTCTGTTTAGTGGTTTTATGGGTTCAGCTGTTCTGTTTAGTGGTTTTATGAGTTCAACTGTTCTGTTTAGTGGTTTTATGGGTTCAGCTGTTCTATTTAGTGGTTTTATGGGTTCAGCTGTTCTGTTTAGTGGTTTTATGGGTTCAGCTGTTCTATTTAGTGGTTTTATGGGTTCAGCTGTTCTGTTTAGTGGTTTTATGGGTTCAGCTGTTCTGTATAGTGGCTTTATGGGCTCAGCTGTTTATTTAGTGGCTTTATGGGTTCAGCTGTTCTGTATAGTGGCTTTATGGGTTCAGCTGTTCTGTAATAGCAGCTTTATGGGCTCAGCTGTTCTGTATAGTGGCTTTATGGGCTCAGCTGTTCTGTATTTTTTTTTTTTTTTTTTTTTTCTATATTCCAACTTACTTCCTCTCGGGCATAGGCTGAGAGCCTTAACATTCACCGCTTTACAATGAACAGTGAAGCCCGTGAGGTCTTGTTCCAGTCTAGGGAGTGAGACATGTGAAGCACGTAGAGTACAACGAGCACCTGCCATCTTGCCTTCACATGAGGCACGGTGCTCACTTATGGCCCGAAACGACCCCATCTCTGAAGCCATCTCGTTCCCGTGTTTCACTGTTTCACCCCCTACACTCGGACTCTCACACTTACACACACACAACGCCACCTGTTGAGCAGATAACTCACCAGGCATTGCACCCCTATAGCATATTTTGAATATGGGAATATTCATACAGTGCTATTTAATCAGGGAACAATGAGGGTATTTTATTGACGTTTCGGTGGGCTTGTGGTAATGCACTGATACTAGGTACAGCACAAATTCCATCCCAATAATATCTTCCCATTGATACATAGGGATTTGAACCGGGACCTTTGGATTACCAGGCAAGTGCCAAGACCACTCCACCACACCTCCCCTTAAAGCTCCCCTTAAAGTATAGTGGCTTTATGGGCTCAGCTGTTCTGTATAGTGGCTTTATGGGCTCAGCTGTTCTGTATAGTGGCTTTATGGGCTCAGCTGTTCTGTATAGTGGCTTTATGGGTTCAGCTGTTCTGTAAAGTAGCTTTATGGGTTCACCTTCACCTGACTGCTATTTGGAAAATACGAATATACTTAATGATTTGCTCCGGAGCTTTAAATAGCCCTATTTGGTGTCTCGGGTGTTATTACGACATTTTGTTATATTATTATTGAGGGCTGTGATTGTTGTTGCCATTTTCGATCTATATATTTCTAGTGTCCCCCTAGCCTAGACGAAGAAGAATGTCTCCCCAGACCCCTTTCAAACTTAGGAAAAAAAAAAACAGTAAAAAAAGCCACCCAGATCCCCTTCACGATCAATTTGTAGGCTACGTTTTTCGGTGCAATTCTCTACCGAATAATGCCCAAATTTAACTCGAAAGGAGTATTTGTTGAAGCTATATAGGGGTCAAAGGAAGAATCTAAACAACAAAATAGTATTAATATTAATAAGTCAGTCAGTCAGTAGCCAACCCTTACTCCCACAAGGGGTAGGGAGGATCAGCAAGAGACACGAGAAATATATTACTAAATACAGTAAATGCCTGAATAAACAAAGTCTCCCCTTACTACCAGCATAAGTTACACCAATCCCACATAACACTACGAAACATGCTACCGGATTCCAGACTCCGATACAGGGCGCCGATATAAGTGTTGGTGTAATTCCGGGTTATTAGGGAATATATATATATATATATATTTATAGGTGGCTCTAATGTACAGGCCTACTTCCAAATATTGTTATCTCTCTCTCTCTCTCTCTCTCTCTCTCTCTCTCTCTCTCTCTCTCTCTATCTATCTATCTATCTATCTATCTATCTATCTATATCTATCTATCTATCTATCTATCTATCTATCTATCTATCTGTATCACTCGCTATAATAGGCCCTAAACACATACACACCAGCAGCAAGCAGTAGAAGGAGGAAGTGGTGTTGACACAATCCCATGCCGAGGGTAAAGAAATGATCGGGAGACATGCAAGGTTCGTGGCTCATATGGTGACACTTGTTGCTGACCCTGTGTGGGTGTGTATGTGTCTGTGTGTGTGTGCGGGTGTGTGTGTGGCTGCGGGTGTGTGTCTCGGTGTGGGTGTGTCTGTGTGTGTGCGGGTGTAATAATAATAATAATAATAATAAACGGTTTATTAAAGAATGGCAGCCTCATGAGCTGAAAATACACATTTTACAATTTAGTGGATGAACATGAGATGTACAGATATGAGGATGGTAAGCTTAGTTTACAAACAAAATAAATAAATACAATAATGATGCATGTGCAGAATACAAATTATCATAAAATAACCATGAGAGTAAGTGATATACAGTACATAATTATACACTTTTATTTACTTACTCATATACAGAACAACACAAACGCTCACGTATGCACACAAACATACATACATACAGAAACTGTTTTGGTATGGTTAGGGTAAAGAAGAGGGTGCAGGTACTACAATGGGAGGTTAATCCTCGGTAGTGTAGGTGTGTGTGTGTGTGTGTGTGTGTGTGTGTGTGTGTGACAGAAGGCGAAATATGGAAGAGGTGCAGGTGCAGGTGCAGATGGAAGGGTGCAGGTACTACAATGGGAGGTTAATCCTCGGTAGTGTAGGTGTGTGTGTGTGTATGTGTGTGTGTGTGTGTGTGACAGAAGGCGAAATATGGAAGAGGTGCAGGTGCAGGTGCAGATGGAAGGGTGCAGGTACTGCAATGGGAGGTTAACCTCGGTAGTGTAGGTGTGTGTGTGTGTGTGTCTTGGTGTGGGTGTGTCTTTGTGTGTGTCTGTGCGGGTGTGTGTACAAAGGAGTACAAAGGAAATCAAGCAACAACAGATCTAGTGACCCTTCTAGGCTGCTTGTCCTCCAAAACACTGAGGATCAAGTGTCCAAACAGTGGTTTAGAGTGGGTAAGGGAACATTGGAAAGGGAACTACTGCCCTGCCACTAACGTGGCAGGACTAGGAAGTTAGTAGGGGACATATGGGTTAGTAACTGAGGGGAGGATAAAATAAAGTTATTCATTTACAAACGCGGTCAGTCGCGGGTTTGATGCGAGATATTTGTCTAGGCGGAATTTAAATGAATCAACGGTGCTGCAGTCTATAACGTCTCGGGGAAGCCCATTCCACAAGTTGACAACTCGATTGAAGAAGACATTCTTAGATTCGTGTGAGTTAAAAGATTTACCAATAATTTTGCAACCGTTTCCCCGCGTGTAATTAGATTGGTCGATAGTGAAGTACTTACTACAGTTCATATTGTCGATGCCTTTGATGATTTTGAACACTTGAATTAAGTCACCTCTTAATCTGCGCTGGGTTAAAGGTAATAGATTTAATTCTCTAATGCTGGGTTCACACATTCACGTATATCGCTCCCGTATGCTCCCGTCAGGCGTGATCGCCAATTTTGTGTAATGACGGGCGTAGTCCGGCCGTGTACGCCCGTATAGAGGAAGACTATTGCACTACCCGACATACGTACCGTAACGGGGCCAGTGTTACGTCAGACGTAATGTAGTCGTATGGAGCTACGTACGTGCTTGCGACTTGCGTAAGCATGTCCCCGTTAGTCCGCCTGGGCTGCCCGATTTGCGGAACACAGGCCACGCCCATGGCCACGCCCCCACAATACCTACGTAGCTGAGGCCGTACGTCTTGTGAGTTTGTAGGCATTACGTGGACCGTGTCCGGACAATCGTAGGCACACCCCGTTTGTCCAAACACATACAAAGACAGTCTTTGTCAACCACGTATGTCTTGGTTGGAATCTGGGAACTAGAAAAGGGCATGGCTGGCCACAACGTTCCCATTCCCACTCCTGACTCGGCACCATGAAGAACATCACGGAATACATCCTGGAGGAGTTCAAGATGGTGAACTCCCTAATCAAACCGGAGAACAGGCACAACACCCGGCTCATGCAATGGATCATTTCCTACATAGAAATGTTGGAACTGCTTGCAATTGCAAACAACATCCATGAAGAAGAAGAAGAGAAGAAGAATGAAAGGAGCAAGAGGACAGTGTGGATGTGGCCATATCTACAACGTAGGCCTGAACATGGCCATTATGATAAGCTGATGAAAGAGTTGGCCACCGAATGTCCACAACTCTACAAAAACTTCACCCGGGTAGACAAACAACTATTTGATGAGATAGTTGAACGTGTCACACCCCTCATTCAGAAGAAACCTACATTCTGGCGTAACCCCATTCCTCCTGGTCTGCGGGTGGCCATCACCCTACGTTTCCTCGCTACGGGTGATTCCTATAAGAGCCTGCAATACAACTTTCGTGTTGCCCACAACACCATCAGCCAAATTGTTCCCGACACCTGCCAGGCCATCATTTCTGTCTACGGAGATCAGGAGATCAAGACGCCACAATCGCCGGCTGCATGGAAGGAGGTTGCCAGCGGCTATGAGGAACGATGGAATCTGCCGCATTGTGTAGGAGCCATTGATGGCAAACACATACGGATCCGAAACCCAAACTTTGGTGGCACATATTACTTCAACTACAAGAAGTTTTTTTCCATTGTCCTGATGGCAATTGTTGACTCCAACTACAAGTTCATATACGTCGACGTTGGTGCCATAGGGTCAGAGTCTGATGGTGGTGGCTTTGCACACACCAGTCTGTGTAACTTGCTTGAAAAACAGGACGCAAATCTGCCAACCGCCGAGGTCATCTCTACCGATCCCACTGGACCACCCACTGAATACTTCTTAGTAGGTGATGATGCATTCCCTCTACGCGCCTACATGATGAAGCCCTACCCCCTACGATCCCTCACGAAGCAGGAACGAATCTACAACTACAGAATCAGCAGGGCCCGCCGGACGGTAGAGAACGCCTTTGGCATTCTTGCCAACCGCTTCCGTGTTTTCCACACTGCAATATCTCTAAAACCTGAACGTGTAGAGGTTGTTGTGTTGGCCTCATGCATTCTGCACAACATCCTACGAGGCCGATGCCCACCACAATCAGAGGTAGATCAAGGGGACCCACACACCCACCAACTCATACCTGGCGCCTGGAGGACTGACCCACCTGTAGGATACAACATCCCACCCGTGACCCGCAACACTGCAACCCTGCTTGCCAAGGCTCAACGCAACTACCTCAAGACCTACTTT
>JBAKBP010041657.1:0-11701 GCA_037953745.1 Lithodes maja | reverse complement strand
TATAACACATTATGTTAAAGCTATTTTGAGCTGGGAGCTGAGCTCCAGGCAACCCTGTTAAGGGCTGCTTCACTTGTCAAGTTTTTGGATTTGAGATCGGCACGTATAGTCCAATCCCAGGTCTTCCTCGGTCCACCCTTTGGTGCAGCTCTCTCCACAATCACAGACCTGCATAATTATTATCACCCAATTTTGTTCATCCATTCTCTCCACATGGCCATACCATCCCAGTCTACTTGTACGCATCACTTCGCTAATAATCTTTATACCAAAATACACATATCGTATAAATACGATAGAATATGACTCTTTTGTGATCTCGTATGTCTCTGTGACGTCACGATCTCTCCTACAGCACGACGTAGGACGAGTAGATCGTATATTATAAGATTGTAAATAAGTTATAAAAGTTATATAAGTTATTAAGTTATAAAAGGCCTAATATGCTATTAAGCAATATTGCCATGGTCTTATGTAGTATATATGAATTTATCGTATATATTAATATAATTTATCGTATAGAGCAACCTAAATGCGGTACGATAATTTGGGCTCCTGGCGTGTGCTTTTGAGGTACGCCAGAGCCTTCACGAACACCAACCAGTTAACATCTAAATTTTCCGCCCTCAGTTGATCAAGCTTTTGTGCCTCTAATCACAATACACATACAGCAATACACTCAGCTACACCATCACGACTCTCATCGACATATGTCCATTCCCATGTAATCATTTATTCTTTCTTTAACTTGACTCGAGTCTTGGGGCCGAAGTCTCGTTCCCCATTGTCCACCGCCATATTGGGTAAAACGCTCTCCCTTGCCTCATTGCCACGTGGAACTATTGGTGAGTTAATTCCTGGCTAATATTAATCCTTATAACCTTACCCTATATATACATTTATTATGTGAGACCTTTGGATATAAATTAGCTTGTTTCAGATTGAATTCAATTTAGATATAGAGTAGTTTTCATTTAGATTGATTTTATTTGATTCATTATAGCTTAGTAATATTTAACTTCCATTGATAGTTTACCACAACACATCCATCTCAACATTCTCATCTCATTACGTTCCATTCTGTTGACATCCTCTAATTTAACGGTCCATGTTTCTGAGGCATACGTCATTGCAATTCTAACACATGAGGCATACACCTTTCCCTTCAGGGGGAGAGGCATTCTTTTCATGGTCAAAATTGGCAGCAGTTCTCTGAACTTCCCCCAGCCACATCTAATTCTAGCGTCAGTGGCAGCCTCGGCCCCACCACCAGCAGAGATGGTATCTCCTAGGTAACAAAACTTGTCCACCAGCTCCAATGACTCATTTCCAAAATTCACAGCCACAGGATCATTACTTAACACAAGCTTGCCTTTGCACACTACGCACTTAAATTGATCTATTTCTGACTCATCCTTTGGCAGGGGTCCCTTTATTCTACTACAGCACTTACTCCCATGGTGCACCCAGCTTCGACAGATACTATATTGAATCGTGTTGACGCCCACACCCTTTCCACACATTGCATATGGGTATGCACCACTTTTTTCCACATTGCCTCGTCTCAATCTACAATGCATAACCTTCGTTTTGTTAATATCGACTATTAAACCCTTGCTCGCCATGCCGTCTCTCCATCTTCTGAATTTGGCCTCAGCATCTTGCATATTGTCAGCTATTAGGACTAAATCGTCTTCATAAAACAGTTCCAATGGGAGTCAGCCTTTAAAAACTCTAGACAGTGCCTCCAGTACCATAATAAAGAGGAGGGGGCTTAACACTGAACCCTGATGGACTCCAACAAGAACTGCGAACTCATCACTCAGTACACCCTTCACCCTCACCGCACTCTGCGAATCATCATACTTCTTCATTATCACATGCACCAGCCACTCTTCCACACCAAGTTTCATCATAGCGCACTGCACAACATCTCTAGGCACCCTGTCAAAGGCCTTCTCCAGGTCTACAAACACAAAGTAAGGATCCCTGCCTTTTAGTAAGTATCTTTCCTGTATCTGCCTGACTATGAAGATAGCATCGGTTGTACCACATCTTGGCATAAAACCAAACTGCATAATTATCATCAATGGATATTATTGCGTATCTTGATTTAGAAGTGGTAAACTAAATAAATAAAAATAAAACACTTAATATGAAAGTGTAGCAAACAGCTGAAGGCCAATAGAACGTAAAATATTAGAGCTTGTTATGTTGTTACTTGCTTTCCTTTAGTTGTTGGGACAGTTATCCTTTATACTCTGATACACTTCAATTATATTTAATCAGGAAACTATTTAAAGTTACATTGAATGTGTAATATGAAATAGGCTATTAATTAAGAATACCAAAAGTTTGATATGTAAGCAAGGGTTTTAAGTCACTAGAATATATCAATTAATCTTGATTATCAGCAAAGTATTAACCCGGCAAGCGCGATAGGCCTCACGGAAGGCTTCCTATAGGAAACGCGATAGGCCTCACGGAAGCAAGACCATAAAAAAAAGCCTTCCAAAAAAAAAAAGGGCCTATCAAAACAAAGGATTTTGTCTCTAGGTGAGATAATTCCCCTCTAGTACTCATCCATGTGTTTCTCACCCCTCCCCCTCCCCTCCTTCCCCACCTTATTCCCCCCTCCCCCCCTCCTCAATTATCACCTATTTTTCCTCTTATTATCATCATTTATCGGTTATTTTTCTCTCCCGCGATAATGTAGCACAAGTGGGTTGCATAAAAGATCGTTATGCAACACCCAGACACCGGCACACACCGCCCCGCTCGTCTCAGTTGACTCCCAGACAGCGAGAGGGGAGGGCTGCCTGTGGCTCTCTCTCGCCTGAGATTATGACCGGGTGGCCAATATCTTCGTTTTTCACCACCCAAATGCTTTTCGCACTTATTTTAGCACTCTTGAAGGTTCATATATACATCATATATGTAAAATAAAAGCATACCGAAAACAAATAATGCTTTATATTGTAAATATAACTAATTCTGTCAGAATCCAGGGCTAGAAATGCACAAATAACTACCCTAGCACCTAGGTCTATATCGCGCTTGTCAGGTTAAGATCCTTTTATATAATTAATTTAAGTTTGTTAACCCTTTAAAGATTGTTTGACTACTATGTTATCTCGTTATTCTTAGTTTATTATTATTCTCCCTTTAGTATTTTATCTTATTTATTCTTATTACTGAAAGACAATTGACTAAATAAAAATGGTAAGGAAATATTAGAAAGTCACATAAAATGGAATAGTATTTATAAACGTAAATAAGGTATTTTACAGTTAATCAAAATAATAATCAATGAAAGTTATGATAGATTTCAGGATCGTTTTGCATACGTTCTGATTTCACTAAAGTACAAATTAAAGTTTAGTAGGCTTAAGTAGACAATATAATTTATAGGACTTTTACAATGCCTATTCCAAATAATAGCTTTACATAAAGTCAGGTAAGTATTTAACTTATACAAGGCTTAATCATTAATTATGAATGACAATAGCTTTTACATCAAGTCAGTTAAGTATTAACAGGTAAAGTATTCAATCACAAATTATCTCTGAATCTAACATTAATTCTAATCACCAAAAGTAAATAGTAATTCAAAATATATATCTCTCTAATTAAACATATGATTCTCCAATCACAAAATCCTAAATCAAAGGAGTATGTTTTCGACATACCTCGGGTTAATTAATAGTCACGGGTTTCCTACCGGGTAGAGGTGCCAAGTTACGCCCTACAAATAAAAATAAACCCTATACAATAATTATACAAGCCTGTTATCCATGCCGCTGTCCACCACCCAGCTAAGAATGTGTCTAGTTTGAATTATCAAATCTCAAGCTTATATATCATTTCCCGGACCAAGCTAATCCAATCAAAAGTCAGGATACACATGCCTAATCCAATCCGATGCAGGCAGGGTGTGAGAGCCAATTACCGACGAGAACAGGTGTGCGGGAGCCAACCAGGTATTAGAAGTTAGTGGGGGAAAGAGGGGCTGCTCACCACGTCACAGGTGCCCCGCCCCTCTCGCTCGCTTTGGCGGGAACTTGAGGAATGTGAAGAATGTGTGGAATGTCACGTCCACACCAGCTAGGCTGCTTTCTCTTTCTCTCTCTCTCGTCATGTAGGAAAGAAAGAGGGATCGTTTCTTGCAGTTGTAGGTGTAAAGTCGCATTCAACAGGTTGGTCTGGTCACACGTCACATCTTGGTTATCTTCCAGATTTCACAATATGCTTTGCCTGATCAAACCCTCAAAGACTCTCTCACAGACCTTCATAATTTGGTCAAGCATTTTCAGGCCTCTATCTAACACATCCCCTTTTCCTTTGTATATAATTATTTACTATTACACTTTTGTGTAATGGGATTTTATCATCTTTAATAATGGCGTTTATCAACTCAGTGACTATAGTTGCCACCAGTCTCCCCTGAGGCTTTTATCATCTCAGTGACACTGTCAGAGCATCCTGGAGCTTTACCGTCCTTCATTTTATTGATTGCGTCGCTCACTACAGCTGGTGCTATCAAAGGAGGGGGTCCACATACTGGTTTTTCGATACTAAGCTGTTCCTTATCACATTCAAACTCCACATTTAGTAACCGTTCATAGTCTGCCTTCCATGCTTCTCTGATTTCATTTTCTGCATACACAATCTTCCCATTATCGTTTCTAACTCACTGTTCACCTATAATATCCATACTGTCATTTTTAGCTCGCCTAGCTAGGTTGAAGATCCCATATGGATTGTCAGTGTTACACACTTGTTCGAGGACCAGGTCCTTAATGCCTTTTTTAGCATTGTATATAACTCTTTTGGTAGTTCGTTTAGCTGCCTGGTATTCCTCCTTGCTGCCTCCCTTCTTCCATGATTTTAAGCATCTCCTTTTCTCTTTCACAGCATGTTCTACCTCATCGTTCCACTACCAGGATGTCTTATTTCCGGGGTGACCCTTTGTTATCCCACAGACTTTGTCAGTGGCAGCGATAAGGCTATACTTAATAAAATTCCATTGACTATTTACGTTGTTAGGCCTAGCTTTCTTATTTTTATTCATTTCCTCCAGTTCACTATGAAACCTATCCCTAACTTCCTTGTTCTTCAGCAGCTACACTTTCCTTTTGGGCATGTACTGTATACCTTCTTGCGCTTAGGATCTCTGTATATTCTCATGTCACACACAAGTAGCTTATGCTGGGGGATACATTCTCGCTCAGGATGGCCTTTACATCCCGAACCAGTTTCCAGTCTTTCCTGTTAACCAAGAAGTAATCTTTCTGGCTACTGGAGACCCCAGAGTTATATGTGATCAGATGGCTCTGTCTTTTCTTGAACTTTGTGTTACACACAACCATGTTGAGTGCAACGCAGGACTCCAGTATATATTCGCCTTCCAGATTCCTCCTTCTGTAACCATTTCCTCCATGTACCCCCTCGTATCCATCTGCAGATGCTTCCACGTGACCATTCAGGTCCCCTCCCACGATTATTATTTCATTCTCGAGAGGCCTGAAATGACACTGACGGTCTCATTCCAGAAGTCCTCTTTTATCTCATTCTGTAGACCAGCCTGTGGGGCTTATACAGATATCACATTCAGAATTCTTTCACCAACTTTCAACTTCAAAACAATCAGCCTTTCACTAACTCTCGTAATCTGAAGCACACTTTCCGCCAGCTCTTCAGCCACCAGCACAACCACTCCTCCTTTCGCTTTATCAGTCTCCACCCCCATCTAGTCAATCCTATATCTTTTTGTTCTTCCAACAATCCACTGTACCTCATGCCTTTTCCAGAGTGTTTCCTGGACACAGCAGACGTCCACTCGCCTCCTCTCACACATCTCACCCACTTCATTTGCACCCAGATTCAAACTACCAACATTAACACTAGCAAGTCTGAGATTGTGGGGGACATTTGTCCTTTTCCTGTGTAGTTTTGGATCATCGGACTTACGTTTTTATCTATTTAGGTTTAGTCATAATTCGGTAAATTGGCTGGCAAATGGGCATCACCCCCCCAAAACTCCGGCTCCAGTCTACCCTGGGGACCATTCTCAGCACCTTCCCCCAAGAGATTACAAGGGGGTTGGCTCCAGTAGCCTCGGTACGCCCCACCAGAACCAGCCGCAGGGACGCACCCTGTGCGCGTACACGGCACTACGACTAGCCTGGTAATTTTCGCCCAATGACAGGGCAGCCTCGTGGAGCGCTACCACCAGGTTCGGGCCCCTATACTATTGGGCGGAAAGTGCCAGTCCGGGGAAACACTATGTACTGTACCCTCTGGATCCAATTCGTCCAGGTTGAGCCCAAGGCGCCAGGTCCGGGTCCAGAGGGAACGATACCCACCGCCAGTGTGCCGCCATTAGGCAACTTGGAACAAGAACAATAAAGCCATGTCACAGCACTGTCATATAAACAATGCCAGCGCCAATAACAAGGCTTCATTGTATAGTAATGGCTGTGTGTCCGCAGGTCTAACGCCATCCCCCCTATTAGTCGCCTTGTACGACGCAGTAGGATGCGTGAGGTATATTCTTTTTTTCCTCTACCATAAATGTTTATTCATATTTTAATAATGCATCACTTAGCTCTACTCCCACTAGTTCAGTATATTTTGAAAGAACTAACTTAAATTCCTCCTTTTCAATACTTACCGGTATGTTAGATTCGGGCCTCACATTTTCAAACAAATATTAGGAATTCCTATGGGTGGAAATGCTAGCCCTTTAAAACTCAAGCCACGGGGCCCGATATATGTCGTGTGAGAGAATCATGGCCACCCCTGCGGTGCCCGACATATGTCGGAAGGGATGTTGAGCACATTATCGGTTCTGAGAGAGAGTCCACGCGTTGGGAGGATGATAGGCGGGCTCTGACCGTTCGGCACGGACCCAGTGCCGCGACTGACGCTACCTCTGCAACATTCCACACCCACGGCCTCGCGAGACCAGGAAAAAACTCGGGAAATTACCGTATTTTAGGGTTTTTCCCCTCGTGTTGCACGATCGCTACAGGATAACTCGAGGTCGTACAAGGATGATGCAGGTGTCATTGAAAAGCTCTATTATCGCCCTTTCACGGATGCATAATTGTATTACGCTCTGGCTCTTGTTTATGGACGAAAAAGAGCATGGAATGAAGCTCGTTTAGGGTAAATATACCCGCCTGGCAGGTAGTAGATGTTACAAACATCCCCGTCGGTTAAGAGTTAATTGCAGATTTATTCTTGCTTGCTTTAGAATTTAAAAATAAAAAAAAGACTTAGTTGACAGTAACAAGAAAAATATCATCCCAGAAAAATTTGCACTTGCTAAATTGTTAAGTAATAATAGTAGATATAGTGATGACATTTTCGTTTGCATTATAATACATTTTAATCAAGTTGCTAAACTTATTTATCCTTATGATTAAGTTGAACTTTTTCTTGATATAAATATACAAATTGTTAATGAACAGTGCATATTTAAAGTATATCACAAAGTTGATGATTTCAATTTTAACGTAATAAACTTTGATTTCCCAAGTAGTAATATCGATAGTAAAATAACATTGTTTTTATTCCCAGTTAATAAGATTTTGTAAAATTTGCACAAAAGAAGATGACTTTTGGGCTAGAGCTAGGATACTATACAGACTCTTAGTAGACAGATGTTTTGAGGCTAGTAAATTGTTACATAAATGTAATCTTTTTAGTGTCAATTATTGTGACTGTTATTCGAAAAATTTGACATCAATAATCTTAATCAAGCATTTTTAACTTAAAGTTTCTTATTATAACCTCTGCTTACTTTTTGTCTGTATTTATTATTTTTTTTTATCTTTTGCTATTGTTATTGATTTTTTTTTATATAATTATTTTTAAAATTAATTGTTCTTGTTAAAAGAGTACGGTACTCTTTGTTTAAATTTGTTGCTTATTCATATTATTATTTGCTTATTCATATTTTGCAATTATGTTTCTATATTATATTGTATCTATTCATTGTCGATAGTATCAGTTGCTTGCTTTTGCGATTTAATTACTTTATTTTTACGATAAATGCAGGTTATTTGTAGGGTAGTAATTGATAGGGGTCACTTGAGGCATGCTATGCTTACAGGTACCTACCCGATAGCACTATCATTGGTGAGTGTTATTTGTATTTTGTACTATTGTTAATGTTTTGTCAAGTTGCAAATTTGAATTTAATAGAACATTTTGACACTAATTGTAGTTTCTTTATTCATGCAGAGTTCAGTAAAAAATTACCAGAACGTCCCGGACTTCCCAAATTGACTAATTCCTTGAACGTTACGATAGTGCGTTGTTTTGTGTGCGATTAGTTTGCTTGGGAAACAGATTAACTTGCTCATGTAGTAATGTACACCCTATGTGGTGTATTGTGTTCTTTTATTTCATACATTTTATTTTAGTAAGTGTTATTTCCACATAGCGATTTTGATAAGTTATTTTGCCTTTGCGTTGTCTTTGTCCAAGCTTTGATTTGTTTAGTTTGTAAGTTTTACATTTTAAGTAAATTGTGAGCTTCCTCATATAGCAACACATTTCTTCATGCAACACACCAGTCCTATCATCCTTGTACTCATACTAAAGCTTTCCATTCACTACCACTACATTCGACGGAAATCACCCCCACCACCACCTTACTGTACTCTTATCGCTTGGCCAAGGTAGCGCAGGTTCAAATAAAGCTACCCTCGGGTGAAATGTCTGTCAAAAACTGTCCTGGAAGCGGAGGTTAGGTTTGGATGACCTGGCCTCTGCGTTTCACCTGGTTCCCTGTCCACATCCCAGCTCTTCTGTGGAGTATGTAGGCCACCTGTGGCAACCAAAGTCAACATATTCACGACTTCTTCAACCCAAAGGTCCCACACCATCATCTTTCTCCACCCTCATAACCACCTTCCTCCACCTATCATGACTTGACAATAATTTGCTTAGTCTAGGCCTAAAGCCTACGTTTTCGTTGATTCATATGGATCTATTTTGATGATAATTTCTGTCCTTGATATATAGTTTATACATGTTACTCATACATTATGATGACCAAAATAATGTACTGGTACTAATAATTGTATATGCAAATGTATGAATGTGCCACGGGTAATAATATAAGTGATACCAATTGTGCAATCTCAGGTGCACATTCAACATGCCATTGTCTGGTAATGTATACATCCACAGCTCACTTCCTATCTAAACCCCAAGCTGTCCACAATAAATGTATAGTGATCGTCATCTATCTGCTACGTCTTTGACGATATACAACTCAACTCTACTCTACAAACCATATAAACCTTAGTTTATAGTTAATGGTACCCATATTAGGTATTGAATGGAGGGAGTTTAAGAAACTGTTCTGGAAAGAAGTCAAGACAATTAGGTAAGGTAGAAAGGGAAACAGTAAGAGTGTGAAAGATAAGAATGGGCGAGTGCTAGCCGAGAAGCAAGGGAGAGTCGAAAGATGGAGGGAGTAGTTCAACAAATTGCTAGATGTAAGGAATGAAGCGAAAGCAAACATAGTTGGATGGGGTATGGGAGGGAGAAGAAGAAAAGTAGTCAAAGAGGAGGTGGGGATCAGGAGATCAGAAGTGTGTGAAGCCATGAATAGAGTAAAGTTTGGGGGAAAGCACCAGGAATAGATGGAGTGTGTGGGGAAATGCTGAGGTATGGTGGTTAGATACTGATCGAATGGGTATGGAAAATGTGCAAACTAGCATGGGAGATGGGGAGTGCACCTGATGACTGGAAGACAGGCATAATAGTCCCCCTATATAAGGGTAAACAGGAATAAGGAGTGTGTGGTAACCACTGAGGAATATGTCTTCTAAGCGTAGTAGGGAAGGAGTACAGTATGATAGTGATTGAGAGAGTGAGAGCAAGAACGGAGAAATAGATAGGTGATGAGCAGAGCGGTTTTAGGAAGGGAAGAGGATGTGTAGATCAGATGTTTACCCTGAAATGTGTTTTGGAGAAATATCTGGAGAAGCAACAAAAGGTGTATGTTGCCTTTATGGACTTGGAGAAGGCCTATGAAAGAGTGGATAGAGAAGGTATGTGGAAAGTACTTAGAATATACGGAGTAGATGGCAATTTGCTGAAAGCAGTGAAGAGCATGTATGAGGGTGCAAAAGCAGCAGTGTGTGTGGAGAATGAGCAGAGCGAGTTCTTTGATCTGAATGTTGGGTTGAAACAGGGGTGTGTGATATCCCTGTGGTTGTTTACTGTATATATGGATGGAGTCATGAAAGAAATATAAGGAAGAGTACTGGATGTTGGTGTATCGCTGATAAGGGAGGAAAATGAGTGGAAGCTACCTTTACTGCTGTTTGCTAAATATGCAGTTCTGATGAGCGATAATGAATGGGAGTTGCAGGGTCTGGTAAATATGTTTGGAACATTGTGCAAAAAACAGAATCTGAAGGTAAATGCGGGGAAGAGCAAGGTTATGGTCTTCGAAAGGGGTGAAGCCACAGAGTGTGAGGTGAAGTTAAACGGTCAGGCTATGGAGATTGTCAGCACATTTAAGTATCTGGGCAGTGTGTTGAGTAAAGATGGGACTATGGATGAAGAAGTGCGGGAGAGGGTGCAACAGGGGAAGAGGGTTGTAGGAACGCTGAAAACAGTAACAAGATATAGGGTGGCCAGTATGGAAGTGAAGAAATCCTTGTATGACAGTATGGTAATCCCGACACTGACTTTCGGAAGTGAAGCAGGACGTTGGTGACCAAGACTCAGACCAAGAGTGAGAGGGGTGGAAATGAGTTACTTGAGAAGTGCGTGTGGAGTTACATGGAGGGATAGACAGATGAATGAGGAAGTAAGAAGGAGGTGTGGTGTGGAGGTAGATGTGCTGGAATGTGTGAAAAGGAACACCTTGAGATGGTTCGGCCATATGGAACGTATGGGAAGCGAGAGAATGACTAAGAGGGTGTACGAGAGCGAGGTGGAAGAACAGAGAGGGAGAGGTAAACCGAAAGAGGTGGAAGGATGGAGTGAAGAAGTATATGTATGTAGGCGGTGCTGGTTGGTAGTAGGGGCGTCGACTGGCTGGGGACAGAGGTGCATGGGGGCATTTCGTTCGTGGCCACCCCTTCGGGGATCACGGCGTCAGGCAATAGATAGATAGATAGATAGACTTTAATTGTATTAAGGAAATTCCGCCATTCTTCTTTTTACACACTTTATTGTAAACAGTGTTGATATCACCCAAACCACCACCTTCCTCCACCCACATCAACACCTCCCGCCACCCACACCACCACCTTCTTTGAGTGCATTTTCCTATTGTATTGCTCTGGACTTGTGATTCTGTCTTGGTTATAGCAAATAACCTTGTAGGTATAGTAACTTACTACATTTATTCTCACTCTCAATCCTTTATCTTGTTTTATATTCTCTCTCTCTCTCTCTCTCTCTCCTTCCTACATAACCCTTCACCCAAGGTCACCTCCCCCCCCCCCCCCCCCCCGCTCTCTCCGCTCTCTCTCAGCCAGCCTTCCATCACACATAAAAGTACTCTATCCTATTGTTTTATCCCTCCGTTCCCCGTGTGTACCCTCCCTTCCCTTCTTTCACACTCTCGCTCCGAGTTTGCCCTTTGAATACTCTCTCTCTCTCTCTATCAAGCATCAATGCTGCTGTTGCTTCCTTTCCTTTGTACTCTCCTCATCATTCATTC
>JBAKBP010041656.1:0-11703 GCA_037953745.1 Lithodes maja | reverse complement strand
GTGAGGCGGAGGGTATGTCAGATCATTACCTGGTGGAGGGAAAGCTAAGAGTTAAGAGTTACAGGAGAATAAGAGACAAGCGTGAAGTAAGAGAGGTAATAAAAGTTAGTGAGTTAGAGAAGAGTGAAAAAGAGAGGGAGTACAAGGAAAGACTAAATGAAAAGTGGATGGAAGTGAGAGAGATGGAAGAGAGAGAAGTAGAGATTGAATGGCAACAGTTTAAGGAAGGAGTGAAAGCAAGTGCAGAGGTAGTATGCGGCAAAAGGAAAGTAGGAGGCAGAGGTATCAGGAAGGGAAGCGAGTGGTGGAATGATACGGTGAGAAAGGCAGTTGAGGAGAAGAGACAGTGTTTTGAGAGGGTTTTACAGGATGGTAGTGTTGAGGTATGGGAGAGGTACAAGGAGAAAAGGAGAGAGGCAAAACGGAAAATTAGAGAAGCGAAAAAAGATGCAAACGAAAGGTGGGGCCAAAGGCTGAGTGAGAATTTTGAAGAACGAAAGAAGATGTTCTGGAAGGAGGTAAATAAAGTAAGGAAAGGAGGACAAAAGAGGGAAGAGTCAGTGAAAGATGAAAATGGAGAATTACTAGTGGAACCAATTGAAGTGAGGAAAAGATATGCAGAGTATTTTGAATCTTTGTTAAATACAAGAGATGGAAGAGAAGCAGTGATTGAAGCAGAGGTGGATGGAGATAGGTTACCCAGGCCACCCAGGTGGCAGGGAATGAATGAAAGGATTGAGGAAAATGAGGTGAAAGAAGCAGTGAAACAAATGAGAGCGGGAAAAGCAGAAGGTTTGGATGGTATTGCTGTGGAGTGTATAAAGAAGGGTGGAAATGTGATAATAGATTGGTTGGTGAGACTTTTCAATGTGTGCTTTGCTGTGTCAATGGTACCAATAGACTGGAAGAGTGCATGTATTGTGCCGTTGTACAAGGGGAAGGGAGATCGGCAGGAGTGTTCAAGTTATAGAGGTATTAGTTTATTGTCAGTGGTTGGAAAGCTGTATGGCAGGGTGTTGATAGAGAGGATAATAAAGTGTACGGAAGTTGCAATAGGAGAAGAACAGTGCGGTTTTAGGAGGGGAAGAGGGTGCGTGGATCAGATGTTTGCAGTAAGACAGTTATGCGAGAAGTATTTAGAGAAGCATAAGGAGATATTTTGGGCTTTTATGGACTTGGAAAAAGCGTATGATTGTGTGGACCGTGAAGCAATGTGGAAGGTGTTAAGGATTTATGAAATAGGAGGAAATTTGTTAGAAGCAGTTAAGAGTTTTTATGAAGGGAGCAGAGCATGTGTGAGAGTAGGAAATGGTGAGTTGAGTGAATGGTTTGAGGTAAAGGTAGGTTTGCGACAGGGTTGTGTAATGTCACCATGGCTGTTTAATATGTTTATGGATGGTGTGGTGAGGGAGGTGAAAAGGAGAACTATGGGAAGAGGATTGGGTTTAGTAGGAAAGAATGGTAGAGATTGGGAGTTGAATCAGTTGCTGTTCGCTGATGACACAGCATTGGTGGCGGATTCTGATGAGAAACTGCAGCAGGTAGTCAAAGAGTTTGGTGTGGTTTGTGGAAGGAGGAAACTGAAGGTGAACGTCAATAAAAGTAAAGTAATGGTGTGTAATAGGGGAGAGCATAGGGTGAATCTAGATGTGAGGCTGGATGGGGAAATATTGGAACAAGTAGAGTGTTTTAAATATCTAGGAGGAACAATAAGCAGGAGTGGAGGTATGGAAGTGGAGGTAAAACAGAGAGTGTGTGAAGGAAGGAAGGTTTTCGGAGCAATGGGAAGTATGTGGAAGACGAGAAATCTCGGAGTGAAAGTAAAAAGTGCACTGTATCAAGGAATTGTTGTGCCAACAGTGATGTATGGGGCTGAGACATGGGCTCTGAAGAAAAAGGAGAAAAGAGGGCTGGATGTGATGGAGATGAGCTGCTTGAGGAGTATGTGTGGAGTTACTCGTAGAGACAGATTGAGGAATGAAGAGATACGTAGGAGAGTGGGGCAGCAGGAACATTTGTCAGCCGGAGTGGACAGAAGGGTGCTGAGCTGGTATGGTCATGTTGAACGAATGGGAGATGAAAGGCTTACAAAGAGAATATGTGAGTCAGATACAAGGGGAGATAGAAGGGCAGGAAGACCCCCATTGAGATGGAGAGACTGTGTAAGAAAGGCTTTGGATGATAGAGGAATGACTATAGATCAGGCAGGGGAAGTGGTGGTGGACAAGAGTGAATGGAGAATGCTTGTGAATAGTTGAGTGAACACGTGGTCATTTGGAGTAAGGGGTCGGGCGCAAGTTGGACTAGATAATAGTCCATCAGGCGCCTGGCCCGGGGAGACGATTAATATGAAGGGTGTGCCTGGAAGTGTGGTGGGAGGGCTTGTGGCTTTGGCTCCGCTGCATGTCTGCCTGCCGAGATCGGAACCTCTCCGGGTGGTCAGGGGCCGGGGGAGTGCTGGAGCGACCTGGGTAACCCTGGTCTCTGGGTCTTCTCCTGGGTGACCTGGATGTGCGAGAGTTTGTGTTTTTTATCTGTGTTTATTTTTTGTTTTATGATGTTTTTGTGTTTTCCCTGTTCTTGCTCTGTCTTGAGTCGGCTACCCCCAAAATGGGGATTGGGCCTGAGCATATAGATAGATAGATAGATAGATAAAGGAATAAATGCTTACGTTAACTTTAGTGTGAGTCAGTACTCAACACTAAACTCTTCAATGCTCTATGAAAACACTGGAAGTCACTGGAAAACACTGATTGCTGTAGGGCTACTACAGCAATCAGATAAGGAATCTTCTAAAAAGGTCTGATGCTCTAAGATGCTTGTTAATATAGAACAGAAATAATGCAGGGGCAGGACACCAAAGCATGTATCTTAAATACACCAATAAGTAGGATACATAATTATATATAACAAGGGAGTGCAACAACTCTGTGACAGCACTAAAAATAACCACTCAAAAACAGTACTTCATTAGCCAACGTAACAGCCAAACTGGGTTGTGCACTATGCATCAACCTAGGCTAAAATAAGGCATGAATAATTCCTAAAGCATACACAGTTAAAGTTAATAAACACAATGCTGTCTTTCTCACTAATAAAGTCTAGCAGTGGCTTAAAAGGTATCAGGAAACTAGGCAGAGCGCAAGCATGCTCGTAGCCTACTGTCTCCCCTTGAACAGATTTCCCTTATGTTACGTTAAGTGGCTTGGAGGCTCTCTTGGTAAATCCAGATCTCTAGTATCTGGTCTTGCCCTGGCGCTCCACAAAGGTCAACAAAATGAGGTAGCAATCATACAGGTAAGAGTAGGCAAAAACCCTTTACCTGTATACTGCTACACTCGCAAAGGAAAATATGCACAAGGGTTACAGGCTAGCTAGCTTCGTCGATGTTGTACAGGCTCTGACTTGCCACATACATAACTCAGACAATGACCAAAGATACCTTCCACTGTCTAGCATTAAATAATGGGAAAGAACAGCTCAATACTTAGAAGCACCCCAACACTAGGATACCATATGACTATATGACTCTAATAATCCCTAAAACTAGTGCAAACATATATGGAGAGCTGGTGCTGGTAGTACGACTGGCCGACTATGGAAGTCGTATGCAGAACCAGAAGGGATAAGTAATTGAATAAAGAATGAAGTATGAAAAGGAAGAAGTTCAGAGAGAGAGAGAAAGTAGTATATGGGGGACAGATTGCAAAGGACATGTAGGACCAAGCACGCCGTGCCAAGCTCTCCAGGAGAAACGCGGGCAGGAGCCCGCACCACCCTCCCAAGACAGCGGCCTCCAATCACAGACGACTACGTCATGAAGGGCAAGCGTCCTATGACGTAGCCAGGCCCGCCGGCCAATGAGCGTGGGAAACTCCTCCGAGCGAGGGAAGCACACGTACATACTACCACCACGCTGCTCGCTCTCTTTCTCCTTACAACTTCACACAATGCATCTTATATTCTATCAATGATATAAAATGCTTCCAAGTGTCACAGACAAGAATAAAGACCACCACTGATCTGTCTGTGACAATATGAACTCTATGAAAGAAAGAACATCGTTCTACGATTATTGTAGCCCATATCACTGCCCTTGGGAGCGCTAGCGAGTTACGAGTGCATTCTGGCAAGCTGGCCAGCGTAACAGTACCGAAACAGAACTTCACCAACAACTAGTATAACGGTCAGGATAGACGATCAGCCATAGCTTGGGACATGTTTCCGCTCATGCTCGCGTTCATCCGGTAGTACGCCCCCTGTTTCATGACATAAGGAACTACTTTTATAGGCCTCAAACCAACTAGTCCATCTGTAACTCTACCCGATTGATCACACGGCAGGAGGACCACTTAAGCGGCTCGACAGGACCAAGGGAAAAGACTCAGCAATCAACACTTCAACCACCAAGTGCTCAGTGTAGCTCTGAAATCTACTCAGTGTTAGAATAGGAGTGCTAGTGAATCTAACAAGTCTGTCGTGGATCCCCATCCGTGCTTGACATATATATTGTGTATAAATTCCATGTTATAAGTGTAAAGCGTATTCAAGTGTATTGTACTAGGCCTAAGTGACCATTAATAAGAAAACTTATTCGTGTACTCAGTCTTATATTTATCCTTTACGACATTTGTGCATGTGTAGTTTAGCTTTAGTTTCTCCAGTCAAGCAAGAATCTACCCTTGTTCAATTAAACCCCAGTAAAAACCTGGCATAACAATATATATATATATATATATATAATCTCAGACACGGGTATTCCTAGGGAATCGCAGTTTGAGTAGGAAGAGAATCACCAGAGTCGTAATAAAAATCATCTTTATTTTCATAATTTTTCCTTTATAGATGTTTCGACATTTATTATGTCATCATCAGTATTATCTGTGAAAACAAAACACGTAAAAATATTGAAATTATATTACATTGCAACAGCAACAAAATTGAATAACCTACAAATAATGAAAGCTAACGTAATCAAGTAAATCAGGTAAAGGTAGGTTTGCGACAGGGTTGTGTAATGTCACCATGGCTGTTTAATATGTTTATGGATGGTGTGGTGAGGGAGGTGAAAAGGAGAACTATGGGAAGAGGATTGGGTTTAGTAGGAAAGAATGGTAGAGATTGGGAGTTGAATCAGTTGCTGTTCGCTGATGACACAGCATTGGTGGCGGATCTGATGAGAAACTGCAGCGGGTAGTCAAAGAGTTTGGTGTGGTTTGTGAAAGGAGGAAACTGAAGGTGAACGTCAATAAAAGCAAAGTAATGGTGTGTAATAGGGGAGAGCATAGGGTGAATCTAGATGTGAGGCTGGATGGGGAAATATTGGAACAAGTAGAGTGTTTTAAATATCTAGGAGGAACGATAAGCAGGAGTGGAGGTATGGAAGTGGAGGTAAAACAGAGAGTGTGTGAAGGAAGGAAGGTTTTCGGAGCAATGGGAAGTATGTGGAAGATGAGAAATCTCGGAGTGAAAGTAAAAAGTGCACTATATCAAGGAATTGTTGTGCCAACAGTGATGTATGGGGCTGAGACATGGGCTCTGAAGAAAAAGGAGAAAAGAGGGCTGGATGTGATGGAGATGAGCTGCTTGAGGAGTATGTGTGGAGTTACTCGTAGAGACAGATTGAGGAATGAAGAGATACGTAGGAGAGTGGGGCAGCAGGAACATTTGTCAGCCAGAGTGGACAGAAGGGTGCTGAGCTGGTATGGTCATGTTGAACGAATGGGAGATGAAAGGCTTACAAAGAGAATATGTGAGTCAGGTACAAGGGGAGATAGAAGGGTAGGAAGACCCCCATTGAGATGGAGAGACTGTGTAAGGAAGGCTTTGGATGATAGAGGAACGACTATAGATCAGGCAGGGGAAGTGGTGGTGGACAGGAGTGAATGGAGAATGCTTGTGAATAGTTGAGTGAACACGTGGTCATTTGGAGTAAGGGGTCGGGCGCAAGTTCGACTAGATAATAGTCCATCAGGCGCCTGGCCCGGGGGGACGATTAATATGAAGGGTGTGCATGGAAGTGTGGTGGGAGGGCTTGTGGTTTTGGCTCCGCTGCATGTCTGCCTGCTGAGATCGGAACCTCTCCGGGTGGTCAGGGGCCGGGGGAGTGCTGGAGCGACCTTGGTAACCCTGGTCTCTGGGTCTTCTCCTGGGTGACCTGGATGTGTGTGAGTTTGTGTTTTTTATCTGTGTTTATTTTTTGTTTTGTGTTGTTTTTGTGTTTTCCCTGATCTTGCTCTGTCTTGGGTCGGCTACCCCCAAAATGGGGATTGGGCCTGAGCATATAGATAGATAGATAGATAGAACGTAATCAAAAGAACGAAACTATCTAGATCAGACAGAACTATACAATAAGATAAAATAATGCGAAATGTTATGACAGTATTTAGCTTAGTGGGAAATAAGCGTTCGGGAACAAGGTACAGTCACTCAATTAACGTTCCATATTGATTCGATGATACATAAGAATATTAAACTGGGTAATTTTAAAATTATGAACAGAAGTAATATAATTATAGACTCTATGAAACTATTTAATTTGTAAATAGAGACACAACAAAGCTATTTAAGTGAAACAAAATTAAAAATACAGCAGTGAAATCAAATCAAAGTACAGTACACAAAGTGCCTGCCTAAAATATGAGATTTCTACGTTTCATTGAAACTTAGCAATCTACTTACATAATAGCCTAAACTAAATATTTATACAAAGGATCTAGACACAACCAAATTAGATTATATTTAAGGGAAATGAGGAAAGGGTATTGTTCAATTGGGGACGAAGCTTTTTAATATAAAGTGACTCTAAAATTCTAACACTATCTGTGGGACAGCTATCAAATATAGTAAAATGTTCCTAACTGGGCGTAATATTACACGACTCACAATGTTCCCTGACTGTTGAGTGGGGAGGGCTCTGCAGTCTGCGACCGGTTCTGACAGACTGACCCAAATGCTCTGCGCTACATGTCTTGAAGGAACGCACAGTGCTTCCAACATACCCTGCTTGGCAACAAGGGCAAAAAAACAATAAACGATCGACGAGCGTAGGTCAACAGGTAGGCGGTCTTTGAATTGGAACATGGAGTGAATTCTGAATGGGTTCATAGGTATGAATCTAATCACTTTATCAGGGTAAAATTTACAGAAACTCTCATTTAGTGATACTACAATTTTCTTTGTCAAATTACCTAAATATGGGATTCGTAAATAAATAGTAAATAATAGTAAATAATAGTATAAACTTGTTCTACAGACTAGTAAATAAGTTTCTTAATGACAAATACCAACCCAAATGCAACGTCCCCACAGTTAATAAGGAAGTAATTTATTTACGAATCCCACATTTAGGTAATTTGACAAAGAAAATTGAAGTATCACTAAATGAGAGTTTCTGTAAATTTTACCCTGATAAAGTGATTAGATTCATACCTATGAACCCATTCAGAATTCACTCCATGTTCCAATTCAAAGACCGCCTACCTGTTGACCTACGCTCGTCGATCGTTTATTGTTTTTTTGCCCTTGTTGCCAAGCAGGGTATGTTGGAAGCACTGTGCGTTCCTTCAAGACATGTAGCGCAGAGCATTTGGGTCAGTCTGTCAGAACCGGTCGCAGACTGCAGAGCCCTCCCCACTCAACAGTCAGGGAACATTGTGAGTCGTGTAATATTACGCCCAGTTAGGAACATTTTACTATATTTGATAGCTGTCCCACAGATAGTGTTAGAATTTTAGAGTCACTTTATATTAAAAAGCTTCGTCCCCAATTGAACAATACCCTTTCCTCATTTCCCTTAAATATAATCTAATTTGGTTGTGTCTAGATCCTTTGTATAAATATTTAGTTTAGGCTATTATGTAAGTAGATTGCTAAGTTTCAATAAAACATAGAAATCTCATATTTTAGGCAGGCACTTTGTCTGTGTACTGTACTTTGATTTGATTTCACTACTGTATTTTAAATTTTGTTTCACTTAAGGGGGGTGACCTGTTTTTTTTCTCTTGGTTGTATCCATTCGGCCGACTGTTTTAAGACGTTTATCCTCATCCAGGTCTCTATTTATACCTGGCGAGCAATAGCGAGCCACCATATTTCGGATAATGTGTTATAGAGCTGGCTAAATTTGTACCTTTTTCGATAGAAAAATGTCTGGCGAAGCCGGATTTCTCCATAAAATACTGGCTCGCTATCGCTCGTCAGGTAAAAATCAACACCTGGATGGGGATAAATGTCTTAAAACAATAATCAGAAAGGGGCCGAATGGATACAACCAAGAAAGAGAAAACAAACAGGTCACTCTCCTTAAATAGCTTTGTTGTGTCTCTATTTACAAATTAAATAGTTTCATAGAGTCTATAATTATATTACTTCTGATCATAGTTTTAAAATTACCCAGTTTAATATTCTTATGTATCATCAAATCAATAAGGAACGTTAATTGAGTGACTGTACCTTGTTCCCAAACGCTTATTTCCCACTAAGCTAAATACTGTCATAACATTTCGCATTATTTTATCTTATTGTATAGTTCTGTCTGATCTAGATAGTTTTGTTCTTTTGATTACGTTAGCTTTCATTATTTGTAAGTTATTCAATTTTTTGCTGTTGCAATGTAATATAATTTCAATATTTTTACGTATGTTTTGTTTTCACAGATAATACTGATGATGACATAATCAAATGTCGAAACGTCTATAAAGGAAAAAATTATGAAAATAAAGATGATTTTTATTACGACTCGGGTGATTCTCTTCCTACTATATATATATATATATATATATATATATATATGTTATGCGTCGTTGTAATCGAACTCGCTTAATTATTTATTCTATAAAGTTCCTTGTTTAGGATACTTAGCATCAAATAATGCCCGACAGGAACACAACTAACAATAATAATGATCTTTCTAGGTTACTCAATCACGCTCCAAACACAATAAACAAACGGGGTAATTACACTAGTTTTTATTACATAAACATTGGTACAGGGACAGGGTACATCCGGATCTCAACTATATAGTATGAGTCCAATGGCGAATCAAAGGCGACTTGGAAAGAGTTAACTATATTTTACTCCTTCGTGAATAAATGTGTCACTTACAAAGCATCAAACATGAAATATACAATTTGTACAAGATAAACACATAATATATGATGACAATACATATACGGGTCAAGTGTACAACAAGAGGAATAATAATTAATAAATATGGGTAACTGAGATCATTTACTCAAGTACGCACAGGTAAGCGTGGCTCGAAATACAAATAGGACGCCAGGCGAGGTAGCCAGTCAAAGCTGCCGCGCGAGGTTAAGGTCATGGTTACTGCGATCAGTCTGAATAAATATTTGATTTAGTGTAACATTAAATCAGTAACAAAAGATATGAATTTAACTTTAATCTTGTTGATACGATAATTATATTTGGAATTTAACTATAAAAGAATAATTTTGAAAACTCTCTCACACGATACACAAAAAATAAATTCAATCGTAAATGAGCTGGAATCAGTCAATGAGGAACTCAAATCCACCAAACATGTAGTGAATAAATATAGCGGAACATTAGCTATATAAGCAGTGAGTTTGAATAAATTAACAAACTACTGTAAATAAAATCAGACACAGACCGAAGTAGTGACAGATAATAGCCGAAATGAGGGCTGATGAATTATAACATAAAATATAGACGCAGAACGAAGTAGCGACTTATAATAGCCCAAATACAGGCTGATAAAGTATAGAATACTATTAAGACATGGAACGACGTAGTGTTATATAAATAGCCGAAATAAAAGCTTATGAATACAGGAATGTATAATCTGAATTCCTAACTTGGTTGTGAAATAATATCATTATAACAGGGTAACATAATGGATCGGATTGTTCACAAGAACTAATATAGATTATGAATCTTGAACATATGTTAATGCAATCTCAATGGAACGTTTTTTTTTTTTTTTTTTTTTTAATGTTGGCGCCTTTGTACTCTAAGTGATCTCTTATGAAAAATAGACGTAGCACTGTCCGGAGTTTGAGATTAAGTTTTAAGAAGGATAATTGCTCCTGTTATACACTTCACTACGAACTTGGACACTCAATCAATAATAACACAACTGAATACAATCTGTGAGTGTTCACTAAGTATTACACATAGTATAGAGTATGTAACGTAGGTAAAAATTATATATAACGTTGACGTGGACTTACATTGGTTAAAGCACGAATATTATATATATAATTAACCTGCACAGATGGAAGTTAGGTTCTCGTAATACGCGAACAAATTTGGGCAAGGAGAGTCCAGAAAAGGCCTCTATGATAATGTTAAATTGAACACTCGCATATTTTATATTACCTTCATAATAATTCCCAAAACATAGTAACACAGAGGCACTTAGGGTATGGGTGTTGAGAAGTGATATCCATGAGAGGGAATCTGGACGACGTAGAACTCATAGTCCCTCCTTCAATTGGACACCAAAGGGAACTGCTTCTCTCACCCACAGCTAGAGAAGGTCACTTCTAGCTCTTCTAACACACCTCTGGGTCACCACACTCGTTGAACTTTTTATAGGGAAAATGGCTAGCCCTAATAGGAAGTAACTCCGACACTGGTAGATACCCACTAAAAGCTTAGCTAGTGGAAGGTATTGCCTGGTGTTTGCCTATCGATCATATATTTCGGGCAGGTAATATTCGGATGATAATTTGAGTCTAAATTAATTCATTTTGGAATAGTAGGGACATATGGATTTCGATCTTTTAACTATTGTGAAGTTAATAATTGCTTTAAACATATAATTAACATAGGAATACATGGATATAGTTGTTCTTTATTTCCTAACACCCCCCCCCCCCCACCCCAACATATTAACTTACGAAAGTTAGGGTTTGCCCGAGCGCCCAGTAATTCTCCCACAACACTCTTTCTCACACTGAGGGACCGTTAGAAGTCGGAGGAATTTGGGATTGCCACCAACCGACAGATTATGATCTAACTTACCTAACTTACTTAGCTCAATATGACACAAATTGCGTCATGAACTTATTATTGAGCAATGACGCGATCGCGTCATATGATACTTTTGGGCGAAACCGCCATATAATGCGATCGCGTCATATATGACGGAGGGGGTTAAGCTTACACTCATATTTTAGAAAGCTTGCATGAGTGCAGGATAAATGTTTTGCATGGATTTGTGTTTTCACCTATTTTCAATGTTGTATGCAAAGCTTTCGTTACTCTCTATGTATCAGCTATTGTTGATATATTGTTGATATATCTTCTGCACTGTAGAGGTGGTTCTTTTGGTCACATCTGTTGAAATGACATTGGATGTTGATGAGGGATTAGCATAAACTCTTCCTCATTATAATCCAAATCTGGCTCCTGAGTTGGGTACGCCTTTGTCCCGTATCCCGGACCCTGTGATTGGTCCAAAAGGGGCCTATGTGATTGGCCCGGAAATAGGTCATGCTCGATATAGGGCCCTGCATTTCCTGTAGGTCCCAGTAGAGGGCTTTGATTTATGGGGGTAGACTGCGTTGTTTGCTGATCCCATGGAGAACTTAATTAATGATAATGGACTGAGTTGTTTCTTTCTAGGTCCGTGTCTGTGCCCTTCGCTTCGTTCTTGTCCTCTCCTTTATATTAGCTAGCCTGGCTCTGGTTGGTTGAGTCTCTTCTTGGTTTATG
>JBAKBP010041655.1:0-11706 GCA_037953745.1 Lithodes maja | reverse complement strand
CTATTATACATACAACACCTACTATTATACACCTACTATTATACACCTACTATTATACACCTACTATTATACATACACCTACTATTATACACCTACTATTATACACCTACTATTATACACCTACTATTATACATACACCTACTATTATACACCTACTATTATACACCTACTATTATACACCTACTATTATACATACACCTACTATTATACACCTACTATTATACACCTACTATTATACATACACCTACTATTATACACCTACTATTATACACCTACTATTATACACCTACTATTACACACCTACTATTATACACCTACTATTATACACCTACTATTATACACCTACTATTATACACCTACTATTACACACCTACTATTATACACCTACTATTATACACCTACTATTATACACCTACTATTATACACCTACTATTATACACCTACTATTACACACCTACTATTATACACCTACTATTATACACCTACTATTACACACCTACTATTATACACCTACTATTATACACCTACTATTATACACCTACTATTATACACCTACTATTACACACCTACTATTATACACCTACTATTATACACCTACTATTACACACCTACTATTACACACCTACTATTATACACCTACTATTACACACCTACTATTATACACCTACTATTACACACCTACTATTACACACCTACTATTATACACCTACTATTATACACCTACTATTATACACCTACTATTATACACCTACTATTACACACCTACTATTATACACCTACTATTATACACCTACTATTATACACCTACTATTATACACCTACTATTATACACCTACTATTACACACCTACTATTATACACCTACTATTATACACCTACTATTATACACCTACTATTACACACCTACTATTATACACCTACTATTACACACCTACTATTATACACCTACTATTTTACACCTACTATTACACACCTACTATTATACACCTACTATTATACACCTACTATTACACACCTACTATTATACACCTACTATTATACACCTACTATTACACAGCTACTATTATACACCTACTATTATACACCTACTATTATACATACACCTACTATTATACACCTACTATTACACACCTACTATTATACACCTACTATTATACACCTACTATTACACACCTACTATTATACACCTACTATTACACACCTACTATTATACACCTACTATTATACACCTACTATTTCACACCTACTATTACACACCTACTATTATACACCTACTATTATACACCTACTATTATACACCTACTATTATACACCTACTATTATACACCTACTATTATACACCTACTATTACACACCTACTATTATACACCTACTATTACACACCTACTATTATACACCTACTATTATACACCTACTATTCTACACCTACTATTACACACCTACTATTATACACCTACTATTATACACCTACTATTACACACCTACTATTATACACCTACTATTATACACCTACTATTATACACCTACTATTATACACCTACTATTACACACCTACTATTATACACCTACTATTACACACCTACTATTATACACCTACTATTATACACCTACTATTACACACCTACTATTATACACCTACTATTATACACCTACTATTATACACCTACTATTACACACCTACTATTATACACCTACTATTATACACCTACTATTATACACCTACTATTATACACCTACTATTATACACCTACTATTATACACCTACTATTACACACCTACTATTACACACCTACTATTATACACCTACTATTACACACCTACTATTACACACCTACTATTATACACCTACTATTATACACCTACTATTATACACCTACTATTATACACCTACTATTATACACCTACTATTACACACCTACTATTATACACCTACTATTATACACCTACTATTATACACCTACTATTACACACCTACTATTATACACCTACTATTACACACCTACTATTATACACCTACTATTATACACCTACTATTACACACCTACTATTATACACCTACTATTATACACCTACTATTACACACCTACTATTATACACCTACTATTATACACCTACTATTATACACCTACTATTATACACCTACTATTATACACCTACTATTATACACCTACTATTATACACCTACTATTATACACCTACTATTATACACCTACTATTTTACACCTACTATTATACACCTACTATTATACACCTACTATTATACACCTACTATTATACACCTACTATTACACACCAATTATTATACACCTACTATTACACACCTACTAATATACACCTACTAGTATACACCTACTAATATACACCTACTATTATACACCTACTATTACACACCTACTATTATACACCTACTATTATACACCTACTATTATACACCTACTATTACACACCTACTATTATACACCTACTATTATACACCTACTATTATACACCTACTATTATACATACACCTACTATTATACACCTACTATTATACACCTACTATTATACACCTACTATTATATACCTACTATTATACACCTACTATTATACACCTACTATTACACACCTACTATTATACACCTACTATTATACACCTACTATTACACACCTACTATTATACACCTACTATTATACACCTACTATTACACACCTACTATTACACACCTACTATTATACACCTACTATTATACACCTACTATTATACACCTACTATTACACACCTACTATTATACACCTACTATTATACACCTACTATTATACACCTACTATTATACACCTACTATTACACACCTACTAGTATACACCTACTATTATACACCTACTATTACACACCTACTAATATACACCTACTATTATACACCCACTATTACACACCCACTATTACACACCTACTATTATACACCTACTATTATACACCTACTATTATACACCTACTATTATACACCTACTATTATACACCTACTATTATACACCTACTATTATACACCTACTATTACACACCTACTATTATACACCTACTATTATACACCTACTATTATACACCTACTATTATACACCTACTATTACACACCTACTATTATACACCTACTATTACACACCTACTATTATACACCTACTATTACACACCTACTATTACACACCTACTATTTTACACCTACTATTACACACCTACTATTATACACCTACTATTATACACCTACTATTACACACCTACTATTATACACCTACTATTATACACCTACTATTATACACCTACTATTATACACCTACTATTATACACCTACTATTACACACCTACTATTATACACCTACTATTATACACCTACTATTACACACCTACTATTATACACCTACTATTACACACCTACTATTATACACCTACTATTACACACCTACTATTATACACCTACTATTATACACCTACTATTACACACCTACTATTATACACCTACTATTATACACCTACTATTATACACCTACTATTATACACCTACTATTACACACCTACTATTATACACCTACTATTTTATAAATTTTGCTTGAAGACCTCTCTCTCTCTCTCTCTCTCTCTTTGTCGTGATATACAGTATATATTTCATCTAACTATTCAATCATTTATTAAGGATTCACTATATCCATCTCTCATATAATTTTAAGTTAGTATACTTGCTATGAATGATCTTTATGCAGGTAACTATACTTTTTGAGGGAGTATTCATTGTAACTCTTTGTAACTTCCCCCTTCTAAAACTCAAGATTCAGGAACCGTTCCCACGCCATTTAAGCAATTCGTGCATGTGTGTCTCTCTCTCATGCCCTCATCCTATGACCGGAAGGTGTGATGGAAATTTCCTTCACCTCTGGGAGGTAGGGAGGAGGTGAGTAGTGAGGCTAGGTGGGAAGGTGGACTGGCAGATAGACTTTAGCAACGGGCACGAGAACAGCCCAGAGATTCCTCTCAATATAAGGAATTCTCTTTAACTTATATATTTAGTACTTCTGTATAGTATATTCAGTTGTTTCTTGAATAAACATCAAAGTTGGTTGGATACCACATTCTTTCCTTTTCCCCTTTACCTATATATAATATGTATAAGGTATAAGTGGGGTGGTGGCGGCATTACTACATATCTACCTAATTAATATAATTATCTATCATCGAGCAGAGGAACGAGAGCTGAGATCAACCTACAATCAACCTATTAGGAACGTAACTTAAAACGCAACCCTTTATATGGTATAACTAAAACATAACATATCTAACTCCTAAGGACATCGACACCTTAAGTCATCCTTACTAAGAGTTCAAACTTAACCCTTAAAAGATAATATATAGGATCGTATCTCAAAACGTCTTCCTAATCTTAACCCCATACTTACAGTCACTGTCAAAAGTAATTTGTAACATATATATATATATATATATATATATATATATATATATATATATACGCACACACGCATATATATACATACATATGCATTATACATACCATCACACACACACACACACACACACACGCACAGAGAGAGAGAGAGAGAGAGAGAGAGAGAGATTTACATTCTATGTAAAGCATGTAGATCTCTCCCTCTCGCTCTCTATCTATCTATATATTTATATAATATTTAAACAATAAATAATCTGTATATCACGGCCGAGGTACTAATTGTGGACGTAAGTCCTGATACACCTGCCCGGCAGAGAATCGCGAATTGTGTTGGTAACATTGATACACCCCCCGCCCCCACTCCTTCCCCTCTCTACTACCCCCTCTCTACTCAGCCAAACCCTCCCTTCCTCTTTCTTTCCTGTTTCACGTCTGTAAGCCCCTCCCCCTGGATTGTTTCCACCACTGTGACTATAACCAGGGCCCTGACTATAACCATAGGATGATAAATATCACGATAAACTCTCTCTCCTTCATTTCTCTCATTTCTCCCTCTATCATCGTATCTATGTAATTTTATGCATGCTTTCCAAATCTTCTTCCTAGAATGAAATATATATCGTTAAAATAGCAATAGGTTACGTAGCTCATGTTCATATTTGCCAATTATTATAAACCTAGCTCAATATAAGGTGTTATGATCCATTCGAATATTTAAGCATATTAACGATATAATGTTATCTAAGTCAGATACAATTGAGACGTTAATATACTTTTACATTCTCATAGCTCAATTAAGTTATGATTAATTAAGACCATATATCCCAGTATCTGGAGTAGGCATGTATTTATGTGTTTTAATGTATAAATACAATACAATTAAACAAAATCATTGACCCACTCATAAACGGGGTACCTTGATTCAATGCATTGAATATTAAAAGTTAAAAAATATATGGTTACGTGTGTATTCTCAATACAGTATTCGCCTGTCAACGCACCTCCCCCTTAACTATGGTAGCTCACACTAATCTATTCATATTTCGTAACTAGTCAACGCAAACACACGGTCACACACATTAATGTAACATTACACATTACACAAACTTGCGTTATTTTCTTACTTGAGGAGATTTGGCGTCTTTCAACTGCCTCAGTGAGCGCTGCTCCCTTCGAGATTAACCCCTTCCGTACCAGGGTTCCGTTTATTTTTTATTTAGCTATATTTAAGCTATTGCATGCAGCTAAAGAAGGATCTGTTGTATTAAGAAGGGTTAATTGAGATGGTATAAAGACGTTAAACTGTTAAACTTCCTTCTTTTACTGAATAATAATGTTAATAAATAACAATACTCCATTCACTGGAGAGGGCGAGATTAAAGTGTTGGGAGAGGCCACCTGTAGGCAGTACAAAGGAGTACAAAGTACAAAGGAAATCAAGCAACAACAGATCTAGTGACCCTTCTAGGCTGCTTGTCCTCCAAAACACTGAGGATCAAGTGTCCAAACAGTGGTTTAGAGTGGGTAGGGGAACATTGGAAAGGGAACTACTGCCCTGCCACTAACGTGGCAGGACTAGGAAGTTAGTAGGGGACATATGGGTTAGTAACTGAGGGGAGGATAAAATAAAGTTATTCATTTACAAACGCAGTCAGTTGCGGGTTTGATGCGAGATATTTGTCTAGGCGGAATTTAAATGAATCAACGGTGCTGCAGTCTATAACGTCTCGGGGAAGCCCATTCCACAAGTTGACAACTCGATTGAAGAAGAAATTCTTAGATTCGTGTGAGTTAAAAGATTTACCAATAATTTTGCAACCGTTTCCCCGCGTGTAATTAGATTGGTCGATAGTGAAGTACTTACTACAGTTCATATTGTCGATGCCTTTGATGATTTTGAACACTTGAATTAAGTCACCTCTTAATCTGCGCTGGGTTAAAGGAAATAGATTTAATTCTCTAAGACGCTCTTCGTATGGTTTGTTCTTTAGGCTAGGTATCATTTTGGTAACTCTACCTTGAACTCGTTCTAGCTTGTTTATGTCTTTTTGGTAATAAGGGCACCAGCATTGAACGCAGTATTCCAGAAGAGGGCGGACTAAGGAATTGTAAAGGGTTAGGATTACGTCTTTGGATTTATGCTCAAATGATCTGCCTATAAAGCCAATTATTTTGTTTGCCTTCTTAACAACTTCTGAACATTGTTGACTCGGTTTTAGGTTACTCGATATTGTTACTCCCAGATCGGTTTCTCTGTTTACATTCTTAAGCTGAGTGCCATTCATCGAATAGTTTGCTTTCTCATTTAGGTATCCGATATGTAGTACTTTACATTTATCCGCATTGAAACTCATTTGCCAAATTTGGGCCCAATGTGACAATTTATCTAGATTGTGTTGCATATCGTCAACTTGATCTTTTGAGAGTACGCTATTTGCAATTTTTGTATCGTCAGC
Source organism: Lithodes maja (assembly GCA_037953745.1). Taxonomy (NCBI): domain Eukaryota; kingdom Metazoa; phylum Arthropoda; class Malacostraca; order Decapoda; family Lithodidae; genus Lithodes; species Lithodes maja. Next base: position 4,824 of record JBAKBP010041655.1, on the reverse strand, counting down.
AAATTTTGAGATTGTACAGGTGAGACCCTCATCTATGTCGTTGATGTAAATTAGAAAGAGAATTGGTCCTAGTACCGATCCCTGGGGTACCCCGCCACTTACATTGGTCCATTTAGATGCCATACCGTTTATGACTACTCTTTGCTTTCTGTCGCTGAGCCAATTTTCTATCCATTTCAACACACCGTCTTGTATTCCATGCGCTTTTAGTTTTAGCAGTAAACGTTTGTGGGGAACTTTGTCAAAGGCCTTTTGAAAATCAAGGTATATAATATCTACAGCTTTACTCTCATCGTAGAGGTTGAGGATATCGTGGAAGAAGTCTAAGAGGTTTGTTAAACAGGAACGTTTTTTACGAAAGCCGTGTTGAGTATCTTTAAGTATGTTATTTTCCTCTAAGTGATTTACGAGTCTGTCTCTTATGACCGTTTCTAGCATTTTACATACAACTGAGGTTAAGCTAATTGGACGATAGTTACTGGGTAGGGATTTGCTGCCTTTTTTGAATATCGGTGTTACGTTGGCTATCTTCCACTGATCAGGCATAGTTCCAGACTGCAAGGATTTATTGAATAGTAATGTCAGTGGTTTGGAGAGCTCATCCTTAGTTTCCTTTAGAACTCTAGGCGAGATTGTATCAGGTCCAGGCGTTTTATTTACCTTGAGTTTATCTAAACAATTAAATACTTCTCTCTCTGTAACGGTGATATTGCTTAGAATATCTGAATTATCAATCTGAATCGGCGATGGTGTAGGGATATCACTGAGGTCTGTTGTAATATATCTATATCTGTTGTAAAAACTGATGCAAAGAAGGTATTGAGGGCATTACTCATTTGTACTTCGTCTTTGGTGTATTCTCCATTTTCATCGACTAACGGTCCAACAGTTGAAGTAACTACTTTTTTCTTTCTGATATAACTATAGAATTATTTCGGGTTTGTTTTACTTTGATTCGCAATATGTAACTCTAGGGTCTTTTTACTTTGCTTAATTAACTTTTTGGCTTTGCGTCGTAGCTCTACAAATTTCACCCGTTCTTCGTCATTTTGTGAGAATTTTAATCTATCATTAGCAAAGTTTTTAGCAAGCAGGCAGTTTGAAATATCTTTATTCCACCATTTGGGCTTATTATTATGGCCTGGACGCCGTATTTTCGATGGTATGCAGTCTTGCACTGCTTTTAGGTAAGTGGTTTCGAATAACTTCCAAGATGTATTTATGTCGTTATTGTTAATTAAAAAGCTCCAGTCAGTTTCTTTAAACATAGCTCTAAGTTTATGAAAGTTTGCTTTCTTGAAATTAGGGACTTTTTCGATGCTACTATTTGGTTCGTTACTAGTAAAGTTTAAAGTGAAAGTTATCGTACGATGGTCGCTGTTACTGAATTCATCACCAACATTCAAATTCTCTATTAATTCTTCTTTTGTTGCAAGTACAATGTCAAGAACGTTATTACCACGGGTCGGTGTTCGAACAAATTGATAAAGCGAACTCTCTTGCAAGTTCGTATACAAGTCATGTCCGGAGTGTGAAGTAAGAGTATCGCCCCACTTGGTCACAGGTAAATTAAAGTCGCCAAAAAATACGGTATCTTGTGAGTTACTTACATCTGCAATTTGTTCATAAATTTCTCGGTCAGTTTGCACTGATTGAGCTGGAGGTCTGTATATTAATGCAAGTATTATTTTTGTACCTTTATTATTCTTTATTAGCACAAAAGATGTGTCGACGTTCACAATTTGAGGTTTTGACAAGAGGGTCAAGACTTTCTTTGATATAAAATAAAACGCCACCTCCATTTTTATTTATTCGGCTTTTCTCAAACATTACATAACCGGGAAGTGAATACTCTGCTAAAAAGTCTCTATCTACTGTATTGAGCCAAGATTCTGTTATACCAATCACATCATAATTTTCAGTAAACACTAGTTCCTCTAAATCTGAAAATGTATTGCGTATGCTACGAGCGTTTGCATAGAAAACCTTTAAAGTTGCGGTTTTAGAACTCACAGAACGTTCTTTAATAAAATTTTTGGTTCTGATCGGATCTACATTTACATTCATGGCTGACATCGGTCCTCGGTCGTTATCCCTGGCGGTTTTGAATTTGGGTCGTGTTGGTGGAGCTTTATCCAAATTCGCGGTTCTTGACAGATTAGCATTTAATTCCTTCGCAGGTTGCCGTCCTCGCTGTCTTCGGTCCTCCTTCCCGAAGGAAGTGATACGGTTCTCCCTCCTTCCGAGTGGATAGATGGACCCACGGGAGTGGGACTGGTTCTTCTTGTCCCTTCGATTACCATAAACAAATACACAAGTGCAGTTCAGTCAAATATATTTTTGGATTGCATGTATGTAAATTTACACGAAATAAATTTCGACTCTGTTTCATCATAACGTTGAGGCATAATGCCAATATATGGTATGACATTTGGGTAGGCTATGTTAAATATGACAGTTGACACGAATTAGTAAGTCGAACATAGAGGCGGTGGAAATTCGTAAGACAAAACGGACCATAATTCCTTTTAAACATGACAAATTTATAGAACTAATATTTCTATATCTATATTAATCACGTGTGAAGTAGCTTAAGGGATATCGTTCCGCTGCAGGTGAATTTATATAACATAGAGCAGAGGACCTTGGTGAATCTTAGCTAGGCCATAAATAGAGACATTTTAATAGCCCTTTTGGTACCGAGGACATCTCATATATATTTCACTATGGCTATATGCAGCCTATTATATGTAGATAAGAAAGGGGCTTTGGTAGCTATGGTGTTATTTGCGATAGTATGTAGCATTTCAAATAGTAGACGCCCTTCTTTAGCTTAATACAATCGTCTAATATTTGCCAGAATAATATTATGATGGAAACAATATCACCGGTGCTGAATGAGTTAAACCTCATCATCGTAGCGTTAAATGGATGGGGAGATTCCTGCCCATACCATTATAATAAAACACCAACCAAAGAAACTAATACCAAAAACCAACAACCTAATGATTCATGAAGTAGGATATAAATGTAATGGATAAGGAATCTTGTAAATACTGAAACAGTGGGAATTCACCTAATGTAAATAAGATTATTGTTGTCCCTTTAATACTTTAAATATGTAATGTCCAATTATTTAATAGGTGTTTCAACAAAATTGCTATTGGGTCAAACAGTTCATACAATAAAACATTGAATTATTAGGCCTATTTATTTTAATGATAATACAATTAGGCTGTCCTCCAAAGAGATTAGATTTACACTGGAGTGGTAGAGGTATTGTTAAACACGCAGCGGAAATGTTTTGCGTTTGATTATCGTCTTGTCCAACAATAAGATTACCGGTAAAGTTTTTGGTTTCCTATGCAACACATCATTAAACTGAGAGCACTTTTGCTATAGCCTTATTTATATACGGTAGCATTTATTTGTACACTTTTTTTGTCCTAAATATTATTATATTGATTTTGTTTGTAGCTACAGTATTAGCTGTATACACCACCAATTTACTGAATATATTTTTCAATCCAATATTTCTCAAATTCATGCTGTAAAAAGTAAATGCAAGGGTTGGTTACATATTATGAAATACCGGTACCATTTTCTTTCTTTCACGTGCAATTAATTGATATAGATAGATATATACAATGTTCACATGTTCGTATATAGCTTATACGTGAAGAGTGTCCATGTAGGGCCGAACCTGTTGTATACCAAGATACACAAATAATCCGAAAAATAAAATAAAAATAAAATAATTGTATGAAATATATAAAATCACTTCTTCGCTCTGGGCTTTATTTACGGTACTTAAGAGAGAGAGAACACAAAAACGTTTTAGAGAGACCTAAGCCGAAGTGTTTGTTGTGGTTTCACCATATACGAAGTTCCCCAGGCAGTTTGTTTCAAAATTGATTATTACAATAATATGATGCAGTGTAGATATTGTTTGAGTTATAGGTTATTTGTTAACAAATTACGGATGTGCACTTAATTAAAACACATAATTGAAAGTAATGTATGAACAGTTACAACAGAAACAATGTAACCTTGTGTCACAATTATAACTAATGGAGGTGATGGTGTGAGTGAAAACAAATGTGTGTGTGAAATGGTAGTAAATGAAGGCATATAAAGATGACAAAGATTCTACTTGTCAATTTATTAAAAGTATTTGTGTCTGTAACTATCATAATAATACATGTGATAGCTTGTCCTGCATCATTTAAGCTACTTCAATCGTGATTAATATAGATATAGAAATATTTCTATAATTTAATCACTGTTAACACATTATAGTTTATCCTACATCCCAAAGGTTCTTCTTACGCTGTATAAAATCGTCGAAAAAGGGCCACAATAAACTGTCAAAATGCGTCATGAATCTCAAGGGGTAAATGGTGTTGCAAGGTAAACCAAAGAATATCCTCCTCCTGTCGGAGGCAATATTCAAACTCGAAACAGTTTAGCTCTGTATTGAACACTTAATACCTCTACCACACATTTACACATTTAAATAGGCAGTCACAACATTATGTTCCTTTGTTTGTGTTCACTGTATGATATCTACGTTATATATGTGTTCTATGTGATATTTTATAGCTCTTAAGGTTTGGATATAACTTATCACATTAGCATTATAATTCTAATTACTAAGACTTATCTAGTTTAATGACCAAATATAGAATAATACAGATAAGTTTAATTAATTCAAATAATGTGATAATCTAGAGTGATATCCAAACCTTAAGAGCAAAGAACTATTACAGAAAACACATAAATAACGCAGATATAATACCTAAACACAAGCAAGATATGAAATAC
>JBAKBP010041654.1:0-11709 GCA_037953745.1 Lithodes maja | reverse complement strand
GTAGTAGCACAGTATATTTGAATCCACCTCCTTGTTTCTCTTCCCTCTCTGCCTCCTACCAGGTTCACCTCCTCCTCCATCCCTTCCCTGACCCAGTTCCACCTCCCCCACTAATTCTATTCTCCTCCCCCCTCTCTCTCCGTCTGTTCCACCCTCTCCACCACATCCTGGCTCTCTCTCCGGTCCCCTGCTCCCTGCATTATCTCTCGCTCCGTCTCCTTGCTTTGACTTCGTACTTGTCTCTCTGTCTCTGTCTCTTTCCCTATCACTCCTCTTACTTTCGGTTTTTGGTGGCTCCTGATGTACCACTTCCTTACTTGCCCTTCCCTTATTCTCCAAAAAAAATTCTTCTTTTGCTCTTCAGACAACTTTCCATTCTCTTCATCAGCCTTAGCTTGGAGTTCCCTTAACTGTTCTCGTTCTTCTACACTTAGGTCCTTTTTTACCCTTATATGATTCAGCTCTGTCGAATTTAATTTCCAGCTCACATTGGCTACTGCTTCTGCTGTTGATCTAAACTTTAGTTCCACTCTTAGTGGTCTCATCTCGCCCTTCTTATATATTCCTAACCTTCTCACCTCCTCCAGTTCTTTTACCCATCCATAACCCTTGTCTAAGTAATCCAGTATCCCCTTGACTTTCACAACATCCCTTTCCTTTCTTACCTTCATATCTGCCAGGTGCTCTTCCACATCTCCAAAGATTACTACACACTTACCTCTATCTATTGTCTCTCTCACTACCTTCTCTTTCTTCTTTAAAACTTGCACTACATTTTTTTCAAACTCTTTCTTTTCCTTTTCTCTCTCTTCCTTCTGCTCCTTCACAATTTCTTCAAGGGCTACCATCGTGGCACTTTCTACCCTTGTCCACTCATTTTTTACCTCACTAATTCCTTTTACTTCCTCACTCAGGTGGCCCTCATATTCCTTAAGCTGAGCCTTGAGTGCCACATTTTCCGACGCTAACTCGTCTACTCTGGCCATCACTGCCACTAGGCTGTCACTTACTGGCCTAGGCCTATCCACCCCGCTAGTAACGCCACACATATCGGACAAAACTTCTACTTTAGCCCCTAACTCCTTCCTCCAATTTTCCATCACTCCCCTCCATCTCACAAGACCCATTAATTGTTTTTTCATACTTGCCAACTGATCATCCTTGTCCTCGGTGATAAAGCCTTCAAATTCATATTCCTCCTCATCCCCAGCTAGGCTTTCACGCCTTCCCGCCATCGCGAGGTGGTCGTCTGCCAGCCTAAAAACAACAATCGCCCCACTATCCCATCTCACTCCAGGAACTGTTTTACTTAATCCATATTTTCAATTACTTGGAATATCCAATTACATCGGAATTGCTCATAAAACACCTAATTACAGTACTTATTGAAATGCACATATAAATTTCCGGGACAACACTTAGACACTCCTATCAACTTCACACAAGGTAACTCATTATCGGAGAGCAGCTGCGAGGTGTTGACAGCTCGGAGGTCGAATACATACATGTCTTCTCGTTCTTGTAATACTTATAATAAAATAAATATGTAATATGTATAAATTTATAATACTAGGTTAGGTTAGGTTAGGTTAGGTTGCTTGGTTAGGGTAATGTATTTTTGTATCCAAAGGCAGTCAAAACAGACGGGAACTTGATGGTGAGCGTCCGCGTAGTGTAAACAAGACGGGCGGTACACCCGGTAACTACATTCTTGCCCTTTTTTCATGCAAATATTTGTGATTATTAAAATGATCGGAAAAAATTATTAATTATGGACTAGGCCTAGCCTATCTATAAAACAAAATTACTAAACATATTGGCAAGAGTTGTGTTATCGGGCGTATCACCTGGCTACCTCTGACCGGGTATATCCTAGTGGGTATTTATCAAGGAAACTGGCCAACTTTTATTTAGTGATTTTTTGTTTTGGTTTTAGCTAGTTTTCATCATTATACAGTGGTTGTCATTAATTAGAATCTCCGGAAAAAACGTTTTCAATTACTTTGAAAAAGTTAATATTTACCTCCTGTTATCCACAGCCAAAGCTGAAGATTGCGAAGTAAATACCGGAGACTTCATTCAAGTTTTTTTTGGCGACCGTCAACCTTTTATTAATTAAATACCAAACCAGCGGGGGTGTGGGGGCGGCAGCCCCCACCTAATATACTAGGTTAGGTGAGGTAAGGTTGTTAGGTTAGGCTAATATTACCCCTTATTTTCGTCTTTTACCCCTCAATTTCCCTGTACAGTACTTCATAGCCCTCCCCACTATCGGGGGCCGGATCTTAAGATTGTTGGATAATGGGGAAGTTTTTTCCGGAGATTCTAATTAATGACAACCACTGTATAATGATGAAAACTAGCTATTGGTTTTAAAACCAAAAAAAAAAAAAAAAATTACGAAATAAAAGTTTGCCAGTTTCCTTGATATTTTGGTTTAACACTCCGTTCCCGGAAGGGCTCTTGAACGCCCATAAAAAAGCATATAACAGGTACCCGGAAGGTCTCTTAAACACCCATGACGTCACAGCCTGTGAGCTTGGTGTGCGAGGCGTCGGTCCGACGCATGTAAACAACAGCCGGCTGGACCGACGCTCCGCATCTCCGGCCACAAGAAGGAGAGCGTCGCTTGTTCGTGTGTGCCTGTATGTTGTTGTTAAGTATCGAAAAGTGGTGTAAAGTGGCTGTTTTGGCCATAAAGTTATCTCCAATGAAATCATCATCACAGCTCAACCAGTTGACTTAGATTGCTCTACTTAATGCCATTCTACAGGTAAATAACACAGCTACGCTTGGGGATGCGCGGGAATGCGGGAAGCAGTCTGATTAACGAATATACGGTAGCCTAGCCTAGACGTTTTTCGGCCAAAACACCCGGGTTTCTATCTATCTATCTATCTATTGCCTGACGCCGTGATCCCCGAAGGGGTGGCCACGAACGAACCGCCCCCATGCACCTCTGTCCCCAGTCAGTCGACGCCCCTCCCCCCAACCAGCACCGCCTTCATTCATGTAGTTCCTCACTCCATCCTTCCACCTCATATTCGGTCTACCTCTCCCCCTCTGTCCCTCCACCTCGCTCTCGTACACCCTCTTAGTCATTCTCTCGCTTTCCATACGTTCCATATGGCCGAACCATCTCAAGTTGTTCCTTTTCACACTTTCCAGCACATCTACCTCCACACCACACCTCCTTCTTACTTCCTCATTAGTCTGTCTATCCCTCCATGTAATTCCGCACGCACTCCTTAAGTAATTCATTTCCACTGCTCTCACTCTTGGTCTGAGTCTCTCAACCAACGTCCATGCTTCGCTTCCGTAAGTCAGTGTCGGGATTACCACACTGTCATGCAAGGACTTCTTCACTTCCATACTGACCACCCTATTTCTTGTTACTGCTTTTAGCGTTCCTACAACCCTCTTCCCCTGTTGTACCCTCTCCCGCACCTCTTCATCCATAGTCCCATCTTTACTCAACACACTGCCCAGATACTTAAAAGAGTTGACGATCTCCATAGCCTGACCGTTCAGCTTCACCTCACACTCTGTGACTTCACCCCTTTCGAAGACCATAACCTTGCTCTTCCCCGTATTTACCTTCAAATTCCGTTTTTCGCACACTGTTCCAAACTCATTTACCAGACCCTGCAACTCCCATTCATTATCACTCATCAGAACTGTATCATCCGCAAACAGCAGTATAGGTAGCTTCCACTCAATTCCCTCCCTTTTCAGCGATACACCAACATCCACTGCTCTTGATAGTATTTCTTTCATAACTCCATCCATATATACAGTAAACAACCACGGGGACATCACACACCCCTGTTTCAAACCAACATTCAGGTCAAAGAACTCGCTCTGCTCACTCTCCACACGTACTGCCGCCTTTGCACCCTCATACATGCTCTTCACTGCTTTCAGCAACTTGCCCTCTACCCCGTATATTCTAAGTACTTTCCACAAACCTTCTCTATCCACTCTGTCATAGGCCTTCTCCAAGTCCATAAAGGCAACATACACCTTTTGTTTCTTCTCCAGATACTTCTCCACAACACAATTCAGGGTAAAAATCTGATCTACACATCCTCTTCCCTTCCTAAAGCCTCCCTGCTCGTCGCCTATCCATTTCTCCGTTCTCACTATCACTCTCTCAATCACTACCCTACTGTATACCTTCCCTACTACGCTTAGAAGACATATTCCTCGGTGGTTACCACACACTCCTCTTTCCCCTTTGCCCCTTTCCCGGGTTTCGAGGAATATATATATAATACATAACCGGGGCTGGAGGGTTAATGTTATTTTAATACCACAATTTTTTTTTATATATTTAAAGATAAATATTGAATCTATATGCTCTAAAGATCATAAGAAAATTTGTTTTAACCCTCGGCAAAACCTAATAAAAAAGTATGGTACTAACATTTATGTTTCGTAACAAGGTTGTCAATACGGTACTTCCAGCTATCGACAGCTCTAAAGATCATATGAAAATGTGTTAAACCCTCGAAAAAACCCAATATAAAACTATGCTACTAAATTTTAATTTTCGTAACAAGGTTGTCAATACGGTACTTTCCCGTTATCAATGTACAATCAAAGCTGAACATTGTAGAGTAAACACCGTAGAATTCATCGACTTTTCTTTTACCTTCGTATAATCGACAGCCAATTTTTTTTGTTTTTATTTACGAAGGGATTAGTACTCAACCAGCGGGGGTGTGCGGGCGGCAGCCCCCACCCATAATACAGTACACTCGACCCTCGCAAATCCGGACTTTCAACAATCCGGACACAATCCGGAGTCCGGTCCGATCGTCCGGTAGTGCGTACCGTAACGCATACTTGTCCGAATACTTAAAATTTTGTCCGGTAGGTGGCTCTCGCGACGGGTGACGCCACCCGTTCCCGCCTAGTCATTCAAGCTTGTTTACAACCCGCCGTGCGACTACCTGGTTATTAAGGTGTTATTATCGACTTTCATTGCCAGCCACCATGCCCCCCAAGCCTCAAAAGACTGTCAAGCGGGTAAAGGTTACTCTGAGTGTAGAACAAAAGGTAGAACTGATAAGGAAGCTTGAGAATGGTCGTACAGTGCTCCAGGTTTGTGAGGAGTATGGGTGCAAGAAGCAAACCGTCTCCGATATACGTAAGACCAAGGACAAGTTAAAGAACTATGCTGCTAAATTTTGACGAAGTGAAGGCAGTTCTATTGTTGGATAATGCCCCAGCCCACCCCAGCGCTGATATATTGGTCTCACCTGACGGGCGAATTAAAGTTGTGTACCTCCCGCCTAACACCACAGCACTTATCCAGCCCATGGACCAGGGCATTATTAGCGCCCTCAAGAGGAAATATACCAGGAAGTACCTCAATGAAGTCCTGGTGGTGCTGGAGGACGAGTCCGACTCAGTACAGGACACTCGTGGGGCACGCACACTGGCTAACATCAAAGCCTATAACATCCGCTCTGCTATTTGCAATCTTTGCTCTGCTTGGGATAGCCTACAAATTTCCACCTTAGCCAACTGTTGGAAACCATTCCTTCATGCCGATGATGATCCCAACGACTTCGAGGGGTTTGGTAATGATGCGGCTGCTGATTTCCACAACCTATTGAGGAATGCTGGGGAAAAGGATGTCACTGTGGAAGATGTTCAAGATTGGCTGGACGAGGCAGAGATAGTACCAGGGCATGAAATTTACACTCATGAACAGATCGCAGAACAGATCCAGAGCCAAGAAGCAGAAGAAGAGAGCAGTGACGAGGAAGAGGAACCAGTAAACCGACACAAACTATCGTCACTGAGGGCCAGTGTGGACGACCTGATTGCCTTCACTGAATACACTCCTGAGGTAGCGTCACACTACACCCAGCTACGTTTACTCAGGGAGGCAATCATACTGAAGCAGCACCAAGTGGGTAGGCAGACGAAAATCCACTCTTTCTTTCGCCGGCCAGCCACAGCCACCCTAGCCACCACCCAGGAGCCTCAGACGGGTCCCAGTAGTGCCACCACCCAGGAGCCTCAGCCGGGTCCCAGTAGTGCCCCCGACCATCGCCGGCCAGCCACCACCCAGGAGCCTCAGCCGGGTCCCAGTAGTGCCCCCGACCATCGCCGGCCAGCCACCACCCAGGAGCCTCAGCCGGGTCCCAGTAGTGGATGTGGATGTGAGGTGGATGATCCGATGGTCGTGGATTCGACCTCGGATTCTGATTAACCCCCTTCAATCAACCCCTGTACATAGTGTAAATAGAAGATTTAGGATAAGGTGAGTACATTACGTAACTTTTATTTACTGCTAGGCTATTAATATTAATAATGTGTGTATTTTCTGAATCCGGACTTTTCCTGAATCCGGACAAGGCCCAGTCTCTTTTAGTCCGAATTTGCGAGGGTCGACTGTACTAGGTTAGGTTAGGCTAATGTCTTCAAATCACTATCGGGGGGCGTTGCTTTTCTATCCTAAATGACCTAGAGCAGTTAGTTCAGCAACCCACCCGTATCCCGGATCGCATCGGAGATCGGCCCAACATTCTTGACTTGTTTCTAACTTCTAACCCTTCTTCTTATACTGTCGATCTTTTCTCTCCTCTGGGCTCCTACGACCATAAACTTATCTCTGTCACCTGTCCTATCTCTCCAGTACAGCCACCCGATCCTCCTAGCCGGCGGCGCTTGTGGCACTTTGGCGCTGCCGACTGGGAGGCTCTTCGGCAGTACTTCTTTGATTTCCCATGGAATGATTTCTGCTTCCATGGCCGAGGACCCTCGGAGAGTGCTGAACGCATTACCGAGGTAATCCTATCGGGCATGGAAGCATACATTCCATTCTCTTTCTCTCAGACTAATGCTAAAAAATCTTGGTTTACTCACGCCTGTTCTACTGCTGTCCGCAATAAGGAGGAAGCATTCAAACGGTACCGACGCCTTAAAACTCAAGACTCTCATTCTTCATATGTTTCTGCCCGGAATCAAGCCAAATCTGTTCTTCGACTTGCCAAACACTCTTTCATCAATAATAAATGCACTGAACTATCCAACTCTAGCTCTTCCCAAGCTTTCTGGCATCTAGCCAAAAACCTCTCCAACAATTTCTCTTCCTCGTCTTTCCCTCCCCTTTCCCACTCTGATGGCACAACCATCACTTCTTCCTCTGACAAAGCTAAACTCTTCGCTCAAACTTTTGCTAGAAACTCCACCTTGGATGATTCCGGTGCTATTCCTCCCTCTCCGCCCTCCTCTCTCTTACTTATGCCTAATATCCTAATCTCTTCTAAAGATGTACTTTCTACCCTCTCTGGGCTTAACACTAATAAGGCGTACGGTCCGGACGGTGTTCCTCCTGTTGTTCTCAAAAACTGTGCTTCCGTGCCGATTCCCTGCCTAGGCAAACTCTTTCGTCTCTGTCTATCCTCTAACGTCTTCCCTTCATGCTGGAAGTTTGCTCACATTCAACCTGTCCCAAAGAAGGGTGACCGCTCTCAACCCTCCAACTATCGTCCAATTGCTCTTATCTCTTGTCTTTCTAAAGTTTTTGAAACTATTCTTGCTTCCAAATTTCTTAAGCATTTCTCTTCTCATAATCTGCTCTCAGATCGCCAGTATGGCTTCCTTAAGGGTCGCTCTACTGGTGATCTTCTTTCATATCTTACTAACTCTTGGTCATCCTCCTTTCGGGACTTCGGTGAGACTTTTTCTATTGCACTAGACATATCGAAAGCCTTCGATAGAGTCTGGCATAAATCTTTAATTTCTAAACTACCCTCCTTCGGTTTCTATCCCTCCATCTGTGCCTTTGTCTCTAATTTCCTTTCCGGCCGTTCCATAGCCGCGGTTGTGGACGGCCATTGTTCACTTCCTCACCTTATAAACTCCGGTGTTCCTCAGGGCTCTGTCCTATCTCCTATTCTCTTTCTAATTTTTATAAATGATCTCCTTAACTGTACCTTAATTCCCATCCATTCATACCTAGACGACTCAACCTTACACTACTCCATTAGTTTTTCAGAACGCCCCAGCCAGCAATCCCTCAACGACAAACGTAATGAAGCCATAGAACTCTTAAATTCTGATCTAAATACTATTTCCAATTGGGGCAGAGAAAACCTTGTTAACTTTAATGCTTCCAAAACCCAATTTCTCCATCTATCTACCCGTCAGGATCTCCCAGCGGACTATCCCTTATTCTTCAACAATACAAAAATCAACCCTTCATCTTCTCTCAATATTCTTGGTGTCTCTTTTTCTTCTGCTCTCATTTGGAAGGATCATATTACCAGTCTTGCTAAGGCAGCCTCCCAGAAGCTGGGTGTGCTCAACTGCCTTAGGGGGTTCTTTTCCCCTGCACAGCTTCTTGCTCTGTACAGGGGCATAGTGCGCCCTTGTATTGAGTATTGTTCACATGTGTGGGGAGGTTCCTCTCACACCGCTCTCCTAGACAAAGTTGAAAGGAAGGCCTTTCGTATCATTAACTCCCGTCCACTCACCAACTCTCTGCAATCTCTCTCTCTCCGCCGCAAGGTTGCATCTCTCTCGCTATTCTATCGCTACTATAATAATCAGTGTTCCTCAGAGCTATCCCAGTGCATACCACCTCCTTTACGTAGGGCACGTGGTACCCGTCTTGCAACTCAATCCCACCCCTACTCTGTGCAACTCTCCAACCCAAGAGTGAAACGTTACTCTCAAACTTTCTTCTACTCAACAGCTGAGCTCTGGAACTCTCTCCCAGAATCAGTCTTTCCCTCTTCCTATGACTTAAATTGCTTCAAACTCCGTGTGTCCAGGCATTTTGGCTCGAACGTCCCTTGATTTTGGCCCTGTCACTCTTTCAACTATGGGGGAGGCACTCGCTATAGGCAGTTATGCCTTTTGCCTCCCTCAATCACATAGAAAAAAAAAAAAAAAAAAAAAAAACATCAATCGATAGGCCTAATGGGGAAAATAGGTTTTCCCGAGATTTCTAATTAATTACAAACACTATACAATTTTGTTTATAAAAAACACTGAAACTTCGTGGTATTAAAATTAAATTTTTCCGATATTTTCCTCCTAGTGTTTACTATACCCCTTTGAACGGACATTAGCCTAACCTAACAACCTTACCTAACCTATCCTAGTATTATAGGTGGGATGGGTTGGAAAATGAGTTGAAACGGGAGGTAGGGGAGAGGGAATGGGAAGAACAGAAAGAAGAGGAGGCTGAGGGTGTAAAATTTGTGTTAGGTCTCGGGACAGAAGAGGGGGTATATGGGAAATGGGGAAAAGAATGAAGGTAGTGAAAAGATTCCTGGAGCAGGTGTGGCAGAAGAGAAAACGGAATAGAATAGAATAGGGTGAGGGGGGAGAAGGTGATCAGAGTGGGGGAGGAAGATAAATGAGATTAAATAGTAGAGAGGGGGAGAGGGGAAAAGTTAAATTAAGTTAATGAGAGAACAAGATATTGGGGGGTGGAGGAGGGGGTAAATAGGGAGAGGAGAGTTCTGCTTAAGCTATATACTGTACAGTACTTCAATACTTTTCTTTAACTATCCTTTCTAAGACTACTTATTTTCTAAACTAAATCTTAATCAAGCTCTAGCTGTTTCTGGAGAAGAGATCACCGGTGCATAGGTGAGCTGGCTCAGAACAAGGGACAGCAACTCCACAAGAAGAAGAAGAAGGGGCTGCCGCCCCCACACCCCTGCTGTTTGACATCAACTTACGTGTTTAGGCCCTACACGACGTACGCCCGGTAACACAACTCATTCCCACATATTTTATGCAAGAACAATGCAAAGATCGGATTTTTTTTTATATTAACCCTCCAGCCCCGGGGGCTATAGCTTATGACTGTACTCCTGTACCGGGGGTTTTGAGGATTTTTTACCTATGTTAACTACTCTGTAAAAGAATGAATATTGCATGTAATGTTGTGAATAAAAAAAAATAATGTTCCACAAACCTTCCTCTGTCGAATGGCGTTTAGTAGAGGTCTCTAGCCCCTCTGGTTGCATAATGGTGAGCGCGGGAAGACGAGTGCTTTTTTATGCGGGAATTTCCTCACGCGTCCGAAAGCGTCGGCCCGCCCGGGCTACGACGCACCTAGCCGCTCGCCGCGCCAAAGTATTTATCTCCCTTAGACGATTTTAGTGTTTGATATTGAGAATGTGATGTTTGTTTTGATATTTTCTAGTTATTTGAGGCCAATTATATAAAATATGTTTATTAGGGTATCAATTTCACTGATATTGGTAATTTTCACTCGATACCGTACATTTTATTAGTAATTGAGGTAGGTTATTGTTGTATTAGGCACTTATTATTCGTTATCACAGGTGTTTATTATACTTTGGCCATCAAATCTTAGGTCTTGTGTCACTTTCACTTTGACAAATATGCTTTAGAGAGTGTCACTGTCACTGATAATGCTCATTTTCACTCGATACCGTACATTTTATTAGTAATTGAGGTAGGTTATTGTTGTATTAGGCACTGATTATTCGTTATCACAGGTGTTTATTATACTTTGGCCATCAAATCTTAGGTCTTGTGTCACTTTCACTTTGACAAATATGCTTTAGAGAGTGTCACTGTCACTGATAATGCTCATTTTCACTCGATACCGTACATTTTATTAGTAATTGAGGTAGGTTATTGTTGTATTAGGCACTGATTATTCATTATCACAGGGTGTTTATTATACTTTGGCCATCAAATCTTAGGTCTTGTGTCACTTTCACTTAGTTATATGATTTGTAAATGTTTTATATACAATTTATTGTGTCTTTTTTCACTGATTTATATATTTCTATAGGTTCTAATCATAGGAATGTCACTTGGTATATACATATGTGTCACTTTCACATATTATTATGGTGGAATTGTATTTGTATCAATTTTCTCATAATACTTGACTTTTTTATTATAATACATTGTTTTTCTTTCACTTTTTGCCTATATATAATTATAGTGTACATATTGTCATTTTATTGGGCAATTTCAGTATGATTATTAGAACTCCTGCTTGGTGTGGTAAGCAGCGAAGCACCCTACAGCACAGAGTGCCACCTTGCACTCCACACACTCCGTGGTTGACTTTTTACCTGGGTGCGGCCTCACCCTGCTGTGGTAGCAGACATGGCACCGCTTCTGATTTGTTCTTCCTGCTGCATTCTGAGGAAAGTAACCAAGCTGGTGCCTAAGCAGGTATGGAGCAGACTGCAAGCGGTCGATAACGGCGGGCCCAGGATGTGCCACTGCCCTCTGTGGCGTAGCATACTTCTCCAGGAGCCCCGTCAACACCTGCTTTTGGAACCTCCGCAGGCTGTTGAACTTCAGGGGTGGGTTCTCATTCCGAAGCCTGTATATATTATAGGCATTCAGAATTGACATGTCCACCATATGCAGAAAGAACTTTTTGTACCATCTGCACGAGGTACGCAGGCAGTCAATGAAGCCTATCTGCATGTCGGACTTGTCCACCAGCCTCATGTTGACATTGTAGTCCAGGACAGTATCGGGCTTGGTCACCCTGGCCTGGGTGCGGCGATCCACCTTGCCAGTCTCCACCATTTCCCCCTTGTGGATGGTGGTCAGGAGGTTGACCTTCCGCTGGTCGTGCCAGTGGATAGCCAGAATGGGCCCCGACTTCTTCCTGAAGACATCACCTTTTTTGGTCTTTGCAGGGAAAGTTGGCATGCCCTTCCTTTTCCCTCGTAC
>JBAKBP010041653.1:0-11709 GCA_037953745.1 Lithodes maja | reverse complement strand
CCGGGTATCTCGTAGCCACATCCATGATTGTCAACAGGAATTTATTGCCACTACTAGTAGGCGGGAAAGGGCCAACCAAATCTACTACAACTTTGCTGAACGGAGGCCCGGTGACAGGTATGGGAAACAAAGGTGCCTTCGGGATTGTCTGGTTAGGCTTCCCCGTTGTCTGGCAGGTCGCACACCCAGCCACCCATGCACAGACATCAGCCTTGACCCCAGGCCACCAGAAAAACCTGCCCAATGCCGCCAATGTTTTTGTTACCCCCAAATGACCCGCCACCGGCACATCATGCGCCAGACACAATAAGGACTCTCTATACTTATTTGGAACAACCACCTGGTCTACTACCCTCGCACCGCCCTCCCACTTCGATTTGGGGTCTAGAAATCTGCGGTACAATATCCTGTTGAGCCTAAAGAAATCTCCCGGCTTCGCATCCCCATCTTCCTCCAACTCTATGGCACCATTGCTATAACGAGCTAGGCTAGCGTCTTGCAGCTGCTGCTCACTAATGTCCCTGGGCGTCAATGCATCAAGATGGTTTTGTAATAAGACATTACCCCGGCTAGTAGGCTCTACTGCCTTAGTGGCTCTCGCTACAGCTCTTGCCTCACGCGAAGTCTTACCCAACTCTGCCTTGTTACACACCATATCTGGGCCAGAGTCAACTCCCGTGTTTATTATAGGTCCAAGTACCGAATCACCGAGAAGTGCAGCAGAATCAATGTCCCTTTTCCTGCCCTTAGCAACCTTCTCCTGATCCTTCCTCCACTGTCCCCGAGGTTGAGTGCTAGGCTGTGCAGGAGCCGCAGAGCGAGATCGGGTTACCACACAGGCCATCTCATCCTGTTGGCACCTCCCAACCCATTCCCAATTCTCACCATCCACGTCGGCCGCCCTCTCGGCAACGACTAAGGGTGGAGTCCCGGAAGTGGGCACCGCAAAGTCGTTGCCGAGAAGAAGGTCGACGCCCTCAACTGGCAAACACTCAACGATCCCTACATCCAGCTCCCTGCACACCTCTCCCACTCTCAACTCCAACCTCACAAGTGGGTATGACCTCGTAGCATTTATACCCTGCACCACAACAACTCTGGCCGCATTTATCGGTTTCCCTGTGAAGTTCCTCAACAAAGTTTGCGAAGCCCCCGTATCCCTCAGCAAGTCAACCCTCCGTAGTTCACTCCCCCAGCTCACAAACCCGTGCCCCCGATGGCTACAGAAAGTGTCCCGGACAGGTGTCGAGCCTTCCGTACGCTTCTTTACCGCGTGTGCCTCAGCTGCTGACAACCTACCCCGGGCAGTTGCTGCAGCCTTCAGAGACACACCGATACTGTGAACCAATGACACCGGCTTAGCGGGAGTGTTACTAGGGCACTCACGTGAATAATGGCCTAGCTTCTGACATTTGTAACATTTCACATCCCCAATGGGCTTCTTCCCTTGTGCGGGCGAAGAAGGGGCCTGACCTTTAGTAAACGGGAGAGGCTTGTGTTTGTAGGTGTTATTAGGTGCAATGCATTTAGTGTGGTTATGTGTGTCATAGGATTTGTTATTATCGAAAACTCTGGTGGGTGGGGTATAGCGCCCCTTCTGCCCTGACTCAGCCCTCTGAGCGGCACCGCAACCACGAATCAATGATAATCTGAGGTCTGCCATCTTGGCAGCCTCCTCTACTGTCTTGGGACATTTTTCCTTAATGTTCAGCGTTAGATCGGTTCCAGTACATTGGTAAAACTGTTCCAGATAGAAAAGTTGCTTAATTTCCTCAGCCGACTCTGCGTGCTCGGACCGAAACCAGTTATTACCTGCATCTGTTAAGTCCCGTGCGTGCTCCATAAAACTGACGTCGCTCTTCTTATTCACGCCACGGAACTTCAATCTATAAGTTTCGGGTTGCAGTTCGTAGGCCCGGAGCACAGCCTCCTTCACCAGTCCATACACTACACTCTCGTCCAGTGACAGTGCATCGTAGGCTTTCAACCCCTTACCCACTAGACGTGATGAAACTAATGCTGCCCATTTAACCTCCGGCCAGTCATACTCACGACACTTCTTTTCGAAACGAGCAAAAAACTCAGTCACTGCTGTCTCATCAAATGCGGGTACTAACTTAATTAAATGCGAAAGTGAGTCTGTAACCCAGTGCCCACCACCGAGATGACGCCCCGTGGTCTCTACTCTAGACTTCTCGACATCCATTTCAGCCTGGTACCTGGTTGCATCCTGATTGGCTTGGATTCTAGCAACCTCTATGCGTTCTATACTAGCCTGTTGTATCTGAGTCTCCTGCAGCTTAAACTTAGCTAGTTCTAGCTGAAATAACATCTCAGGAGACAGGCCTGGGGGGGGAGAGCACAAAATGGGGGATCCACACCGAGACGTGTTTACGGGTAAGCCAGCTTGCCATTGAGAACCCTCCTGCTGCATCGTGCTAAGACTCGCTGGCTGAGGGCCCAGCTCAGGGGTAGAGTGGAATGGAGGCTTGGAGGGAACCCCCCAAGACCCCACTCCACCCACCGCCCCATCGCCATCACCCAACAAACATGCCACCAAATTCTTCTTGGGCCAACTGTCAGGACAGTCCCGCCCCAAAACCGTGGCTAAACAGCGAAGACCGTAACAATCAATAGCCTGCAGGCGCTGTTCGGTCAAAGGTGTCTGCAAAAATGCCCGGGCATCCCTCTCTCCACTTATAACACTCCCCTCCCTAAACATCTGTTGTACTTGCTGGTCACTAGGCTGTACCGTGTTATCCTCCCCCGTAAATGATGAGTCATTAGACATAGTGCTGGTTATACAATTGCTGTTCATAAAAAAAAAAAAGTGCTTATTACTAATTGCAGTCTCGACTCACAAAATGTTAAAGATGCTTGAATGACTCTACTCTAGACACCCCTAACGAAACAATCTGCAAGTCCACCAATACAATAATGACACAATAAAAAATTCCTCCAATATGCAAGAAAATTCTAGCCAGCTCTACTAGGTAGCATAGAATAGTTCTCCAAAAAACATGTGATAGGATACTACTGAATCTTGTGCAAGGTCGCCATTTTGTTACGGCTGGATCGGCAATACATATTCGGGATTCTTGATCGTAGGACAGAAATGGCTTATGTGACAACGACACGCTCGATTCCAGTCCCAAATACTATATGCTCCAGACAACAAAAGCACCAACGCCCTACAGAGTTATCGTCTATGGTAACGAGGTACCTTAACTCGGCGAAAGTGTACAACAGGGGTAGGCTATGAGGCTAAACTCCCTCAGACATTTATAGGTTACGTTATGACTAAAGAAATGCAATACTCAAGAAACTACGTTAATATTAAGCCTCTAATAATGTAGAATAGAAGCAGGCTAAAGGTATGACAGTGAAATGCTAAATGACAAATGTACACGCCTACTTGAAAGCGCGTGCACTAGAATAACTGTCCCCTACTAACATGCACTAGCATGTAGCATACAAGATGTTCATGATCCAGTAGATACCTAATAATACACATGGAAGGAACATAAACAGTAGTCACTTATTATAAGAATGAATCTATACTTGGAATAACTAAAAGGTTGCAGGCAACAGTACTGCGCCGGTAGCCTACTACCGCATAGGTACCGCATAGGCTACTTCGCTTCTCTCACTCTGTCTCCCCTCTGAGTCTGTATGCGCCCTACGCAACAGAACTCCGGACACAGCAGCAAAACGACAGTGCAGTTAATTGATACATGAAAGTATTAATAGTGTTGTCTTGTGTGTGAGTAATGTGTACTGTAAAGTGTTACATACATAAACTTAAAGAGAGCTGCAATGCATAGTAAAATAAAGATATAACCCACTCATCATCCCCATGTGTTCTAGCTAGCAGGCCAAGTCACAGGAACAACGAGTCCCAGCACCGAAAGCGAGAACCCAGGAAAAGACTGCAGAGAACACAAGGACAGATAAATTACGTTACTCTACTATACCGGCACTACGAGCGAGCTGTAGTCTCTGGTACTACACTCGCTCCTGGCTCGGTAGGCAAATCAAGGCTAAGTCCTCGCCCCTCTACAGACAACTCCTGGGCATGGTCGGGCTCTTACACATGGCACTAGTCTAGTCACAAATTGGATGATGAGCTGGGCATATAACTCGTGAACATGTAGAACGTTCACCAACTATCCTCATCAAGAAGATCGCTGTTCACATTAACCCCTTAAATCTAATACATGTAAATATATGCTTGTCCTAAGAGTAATACGAGAGGTGAGTGCTGAAACTCCTTTAGGACCTCAAGGGAAGGGTATGCATTTAAATAGAGAGAAGAATGAAATGAGAGTAATGTCGTCAGAGAGAAAGAGTGCAACCGTGAGAAATTGGGAGAGAGGGCAAGGGATGTTAGAATCTCAAAGGTTCTAGGCAACCTGGTCATAGAGCACACAGCGAGCCTCCAGGCAATGTGCTGTACGACAACATGGGCAGCCCAGACAGCATAGGCAGGCGGCAATGTACTACCAACCCTGTCGCACCTAGCTATAAGCGCAGGGCTGCCAACCGGTCCATACGTCTGGCAACCACCCCCCCGGCAGCGTGGCGCACCGCTACCCTCTCGCTCTGAAGTCTAACTCACTCTCTCTCTCTGAATTCCTATCATCTCATCTATCAACTTCTCTATTGATACTACATATTAAATGGAAGGTCTCGACATGGCTTAAAACAAAACCCACCACTGGTTAGCAAATGACGAGACCTTTGCAGAGATACAAAGAACATAGTTATACGTTGTCACACTCAATATAAGCAGCCAGCATGGTACACGGTCCGTGACGGTACAGTGGAGTACCAAGGAGTACAATCAGGTTACGTTGCTACGCACTGGGTGCGTCACAATACCCTCTCCAATAAATCTATGTCCATTATGTAATAGGAACACTAAATTTGGACAGAGTAATCCACATGTCATATTACGCTAGATACAGTTTTAAGATTACGTCTGCAGTTCTATTACTCACACTTCTAGATACAAATCCGAGAACTCTAATTGCTTTATTTCGAGCACTAATGCATTGATTTCCAGGTTTCAAATCACAGTTGACGAGACTCCCAAATAATTGTCATTATCTGAGTTTCTTATATTCACGTTATCTAATCTATATCCTGCATTTTCTATCAATTTCCTAGATTTTACTACAATACATTGAACTTCATCTGCCAATTTACTGTCCATTCGTGTAGTGTAACTAGATCTCTTTGGAGAGCCTCAATAGCATGATCAGAATTGATTACTCTTCCTATTTTAGTGTCATCTGCAAACTTGCTGATTTTGCTAGTTATTCCTACATCAAGGTCGTTAATATAAATGATGAACAGCAGAGGGCCTAAAACAGATCCTTGTGGGACTCTACTCTTAACTACACCCCAGTCAGATTGTATACCATTTATGCTAACTCTTTATTAACCATGACCTAATCCATTTTAATAGAGTTCCTCCTATTCCATGAGCTTCTATTTTCCTCAGCAATCTTGCGTGGGGGACTTAATCGAATGCTTTAAATCTAAATATATTACATCATATTATTTGTCATTGTCTACTGCTTCATATACTTGGGAAACTAATGTCAATAGTAAGGCAGGATGTACCCTTCGTGAATCCATGCTGAGAAAAGTTTAATTAATTGGTGACGTTCCAGGTGCTTTGTGATTTTGTACGCAATAATTTACTAATAGTTTGATTACAACTGATGACAAACTAATTGGACGATAATTTGAAGCAATAAATGTATCACCTTTTTCAAATATCGGTACCACATTTGCCATTTTCCACTCATCAGGGACTAGACCCGAATTAAGATAATTATTTAATAATGCTGTTAAGGGTAACTAATTTGTTCTTTACATTCTTCTAATAATCTAGGATATTATGGAGTCTGGTTCAGGTGACTTCTGTGGTTTTAGCTTGTCTAATTGTTCAAGTACATCTGTTCTACTTATGTTTATTTTACTTAAAATATTATCTATATTGCCATCATATTTCGGGCGGACCTCCGGTAACGGACAGACAGTTAGTGATTAGAGTTTTCATATATCTACTTCGTTATCTATGAAAATTCCTGTCTTAGTTTTAAGAGGACCTACTTTGTCTCTAACTTTGGTTTTATATAACTGGAAGAACCCCTTGGGGGTCATTTTCGATTCTCTAGCAATTATTATTTCGAAATTACGCTTAGCTTTCCTAATATCAGCTTTAACTTTTCTTCTAAAATTTGCATAATAGTTTCTTAAATGTTCTTCAACTCTCTTTATATTATATGGGGGTTAAACACGGAGCCACAAGGACATTTCTCCAGCATCATTATTAACCAATAACTGAATCTGGCTTGTGAGTCTTGGATACAAACACCGAAGTCAGTCACAGTACAGTATGCTGATTTAG
The DNA here is from genome assembly GCA_037953745.1 of Lithodes maja. Taxonomy (NCBI): domain Eukaryota; kingdom Metazoa; phylum Arthropoda; class Malacostraca; order Decapoda; family Lithodidae; genus Lithodes; species Lithodes maja. Next base: position 5,288 of record JBAKBP010041653.1, on the reverse strand, counting down.
TCACTCCAGTATTAAGAGACCTGTTTTTGTTTTGTTTTTGTTTTTTTTTTGGGGGGGGGGTAAAGCTATCGATAAATTGACTCATCCCCAGCTTAAGGGAGGCTTTTAGTTTGCTCCCTAGACCTCAAGACTCCCTTCAAGATACATTTGTAAAATTTTCGGTAGAAATGTTCTGGCCGAAGGCCGATTCCTCTAATATTACAGGCTTGCTGTCGATTTCCAGGAAAGAATGGACACCTAAGATGGACGAAAGGTCTTCATATTGATAAATAAATGGGACGAAAGATGATACCATCGACAAACTAATGGGACAAATTTCTTAAAATGTAAAAACTAATGTGGCTGAACATGGGGGGTCCAGACAAACGACACATACCTACCTATAAGCGGTTACCTGTAGTTAATGACTTTGTTCGTACACAGAAATCAGCCATTAACAGGCTTTGAACTATCTCAATTACCCGCGTTTTACTACCACCGATCCTTCTTAAACTGCACAAGGTCGTCTACAAGTAGCCAGAATAAAGTTAAAAGGACGTCGACGGTACAGAAGGGGTTAAGCTGTCACCTGGAGTTCATGATGGTCTTAGCCTACACATAAACTCAGGTAATCCAAGATAGTGAGGTAGGAATAACAGAGAAATATTACCCATGTGAATCCGCTTTCATTTCAGGGTAGATGTGTATAATGACATTTGTATGTATTTGTTCATATACTTATGTATTTATTTGGCTTGCTATTCATGGATACAAACACCTAAAACAGTCACATAAGTTTATGTATTCGCTATAGTATTAAGGGGGGTCACCAGCTTTTTTTATTTTTCTCTCCTTTTGGCGATCGATAGCAGCTAGCATTGTATGGAGAAATCCGGCTTCGCCGGAGAAATTTTTCTATCGAAAAATGTACAAATTTAGCTTGCTGTCAAAACAAAAATATATATATGCTGGCTCGCTACTGCTCGCCAGGAAAATAATGACACCTGGATGGGGGTAAACGTCTTAAAATAGTAGGCTGAATGGGGCCGAATGGATAAAAGCCAAAGAGAGAGGGAGAGAAAGATAAACAAAGCGAGGTGGGTCCCCTTAAGGTAGGTTCACACATAGGCGAGTCGGAGCGCGAGGCCAACGCGAGTCACACTTGCCGCATATCGCCGTTGATGGAGCCCGAACCCAAACGCGAGTAGCAGCTGATGCGAGTAAACACGCATATAACACGAATATAACACGAGTTTACACAAGTTTACATGAGTTTACACAAGTTCACAGGAGTTTACGGGAGTGTCGGCGAGTGTAACACGACCCCAACACGCACCGCCAAAATTTGAAAAATAACGGTCAAATTCCAGGGTACGAATAGTGCGAGTCTACAGGAGTCTACATGAGTGTCACAAGAGTTTACGTGAGTTTACACGTGTTTACACGAGATGAACGCGTGTCTACAGGAAGTTAACAGGAGTGTATGGAGTGTATATTCTATTTAATTTCTTAATCTTGTATTTATTTATATTTCATGTTGGATATCAATCTGTATATTATTATTTGTCATCATATAATTATCCTTTGCATATTATATTCCACATCATTATTATTATGTATGGGTAGGAGGGTGGTGGGAGGGTGATTTGGGGGATGGTGTGGGGAAGGTAGAAGCGTAATTAACTCATGTTACAAATATGAAGCTGATTGATAAGGTAGTTTCGCCACCACGGATTTTCCTTTTTTTCCTTATCTTCGTACGTACGGATACGCTGGAAGTGGGTGGTAGGAGGTGGTTGGGGGTGTGGTGGGGGGAAGGCAGAAGGGCAAGGGACTTGTCAAACAAATATGGAACCGAATGGTGCAGTCGTTTCGCCGCCACAGACTTTCCTTTTTTTCCTTATCTTCGTACGGATACGCTGGAAGTGGGTGGTGGGAGGAGGTTGGGGGTGTGGTGGGGGGAAGGCAGAAGGGTAAGGGACTTGTCACACAAATATGGAACCGATTGGTGCAGTCGTTTAGCCGCCACAAATTTTCGTTTTTTTTCCTTCTGACGGGACCGACAGTCAGCGAGTGGGTGGGAGGAGGAATTTGGGATTTTTTGTTGTGGGTAGCCAAAAGGGAAAGGTACATGTGGTAAAAATATGAAAGCCATAGGTGCAGTCGTTTCGCTGCTACGATTTTTGTTGATAATATAAACAGACTCGTGTGACACTCATGTAGACTCGTAGACTCTGCGTGACACTCATGTAGACTCATGTAGACTCGCGATCATTAAATTTCTAAATAGTACAACGCGAGTGTTACGCGAGTCTACATAAGTGTCACACGAGTCTACAGGAGTTTACGCGAGTCTACGCGACTCTATGCGAGTTGGCGTCCTACTCCCACTTGACTCTCCAATTTTTGTGTCATCCCAAATGTTTTGGCCGCGTTCGCGAGTGTAAGCGTCACCGCGAGTCCACGCGAGTCTGTGCGAGAGTGTCGGCGAGTGTCAGTGTCGGCGAATTTGGGATAATCATTGGCGAGTGCAAAAATGTCATCACTCGCGTTGGAGTTGCGCTCCGGCTCGCCAATGTGTGAACCTTGCTTAAGCTGTTACCTGGAGTTCATGATATGGTCGGACACACATACACCAGGTAGGTATTCCAAGGTTTAAATTATCGATAGTCATGTAGGAATACCAGAATCGCCCATGTGACCCCGCTTTTATTTAAGGGGAAATTTGTATTTATTTATATTAGTTAATATGTATATTTAATTGTTTATTAGTTTTAGTTTCCTCCCAATACCTTCATCAAGCTTTAAGAAATATCCCGAAGTGTGTACATTATATGGTAGAAATATCCCGAAGTGTGTACATTATATGGTAGAAATATCCCGAAGTGTGTACATTATATGGTAGAAATATCCCGAAGTGTGTACATTATATGGTAGAAATATCCCGAAGTGTGTACATTATATGGTAGAAATATCCCGAAGTGTGTACATTATATGGTAGAAATATCCCGAAGTGTGTACATTATATGGTAGAAATATCCCGAAGTGTGTACATTATATGGTAGAAATATCCCGAAGTGTGTACATTATATGGTAGAAATATTCCGAAGTGTGTACATTATATGGTAGAAATATCCCGAAGTGTGTACATTATGTGGTAGAAATATCCCGAAGTGGTACATTATATGGTAGAAATATCCCGAAGTGTGTACATTATATGGTAGAAATATCCCGAAGTGTGTACATTATATGGTAGAAATATTCCGAAGTGTGTACATTAAACGGTAGAAATATCCCGAAGTGTGTACATTATATGGTAGAAATATCCCGAAGTGTGTACATTATATGGTAGAAATATCCCGAAGTGTATACATTAAATGGTAGAAATATCCCGAAGTGTGTACATTATATGGTAGAAATATCCCGAAGTGTGTACATTATATGGTAGAAATATCCCGAAGTGTGTACATTATATGGTAGAAATATCCCGAAGTGTGTACATTATATGGTAGAGATATCCCGAAGTGTGTACATTATATGGTAGAAATATCCCGAAGTGTGTACATTATATGGTAGAAATATCCCGAAGTGTGTACATTATATGGTAGAAATATCCCGAAGTGTGTACATTATATGGTAGAAATATCCCGAAGTGTGTACATTATATGGTAGAAATATCCCGAAGTGTGTACATTATATGGTAGAAATATCCGGAAGTGTGTACATTATATGGTAGAAATATCCCGAAGTGTGTACATTATATGGTAGAAATATCCCGAAGTGTGTACATTATATGGTAGAAATATCCGGAAGTGTGTACATTATATGGTAGAAATATCCCGAAGTGTGTACATTATATGGTAGAAATATCCCGAAGTGTGTACATTATGTGGTAGAAATATTCCGAAGTGTGTACATTATGTGGTAGAAATATCCGGAAGTGTGTACATTATATGGTAGAAATATCCCGAAGTGTGTACATTATATGGTAGAAATATCCCGAAGTGTGTACATTATATGGTAGAAATATCCCGAAGTGTGTACATTATAATTACGGCAGAAAATCGGGCGGCTCCTACTAAATGGCAGGCTCGCTATCGCTCGCCAGGAAAAAATTGACACGTAAATGGCACAAAAGGTCTTGAAATCGCCAAACCAAAGGGGCTAAACATGAGGGAGGTTCAGAAAAACAAACCTTCCCTCAAGGCTGCAGGCCAGAGTCACCACCACGCGCTATAAAGCCGGTATAACACGAGTGCTTTTTCACTTAACATTTATCCTCAACACTGGGCTGGCAGTTTATGAGGTAAACATTTTATATATTTCTGTTGCCTAAATTAATCTACCATCAGTCTAGTTTCCGATACCAGTGCAAATTATTCCAGAAATGTTGCCAGAAAAATGTTGATCATCGAATGTTGACTAAAATCTCTCTTGTGATACCAGCTTAAGTTGCCGTTACTAAGGTGTTCTGAGCACAGAGCTAAACCTGTCTGTTGTTTGGTGGTTAGTACGGGTATTGGCCACTAGGTAGACGGTACAGTATTTTAGTCGGATGTGTTCTTGAAATTTGTACAGTATATCCGGAAGCCTGCCGACAAATTGCTAGAAAAATTAGCGTGTGATACACTTTTAGTTATTCTTCACCCCCCCCTCCCCCCCCTTCCTCTACACCAAGGAGTCTAGGATGAGGGACCCGGTAGGTATGTGGATAACTAGACCTGAGTAACGATATAGATCTGGGCCCTGTAAGTTTTCGTGGCCGCTTAGAGGGGTGACCGGAGTAAGCAAAAGCAAGTGAAGCGAGTCCTTGCTCACTGGACCCACTATGCAGGCGACGTCGTGCATCATCAGCCTTGACCCTTTGGCCTTTGAGGTCGTTTAGAGGCGGGCTGAGCGAGTGCAATCCTTATCTGTCTTGTGGCACTAGCCGCGCATGGCGCTTTAAATACTTTAAATAAGTGTACAGTATGCCATAAGTGTACAGTATGCCATAAGTGTACAGTATGCCATAAGTGTACAGTATGCTATAAGTGTACAGTATGCCATAAGTGTACAGTATGCCATAAGTGTACAGTATGCCATAAGTGTACAGTATGCCATAAGTGTACAGTATGCCATAAGTGTACAGTATGCCATAAGTGTACAGTATGCTATAAGTGTACAGTATGCCATAAGTGTACAGTATGCCATAAGTGTACAGTATGCCATAAGTGTACAGTATGCCAAAAGTGTACAGTATGCCATAAGTGTACAGTATGCCATAAGTGTACAGTATGCTATAAGTGTACAGTATGCCATAAGTGTAC
>JBAKBP010041652.1:0-11710 GCA_037953745.1 Lithodes maja | reverse complement strand
GGGGGGTATACAATAAAGTTATTCATTTACAAACGCAGTCAGTCGCGGGTTTGATGCGAGATATTTGTCTAAGCGGAGTTTAAATGAATCAACGGTGCTGCAGTCTATAACGTCTCGGGGAAGCCCATTCCACAAGTTGACAACTCGATTGAAGAAGAAATTCTTAGATTCGTGTGAGTTAAAAGATTTACCAATAATTTTGCAACCGTTGCCCCGCGTGTAATTAGATTGGTCGATAGTGAAGTACTTACTACAGTTCATATTGTCGATGCCTTTGATGATTTTGAACACTTGAATTAAGTCGCCTCTTAATCTGCGCTGGGTTAAAGGAAATAGATTTAATTCTCTAAGACGCTCTTCGTATGGTTTGTTCTTTAGGCTAGGTATCATTTTGGTAACTCTACGTTGAACTCGTTCTAGCTTGTTTATATCTTTTTGGTAATAAGGGCACCAGGATTGAACGCAGTATTCCAGAAGAGGGCGGACTAAGGAATTGTAAAGGGTTAGGATAACATCTTTGGATTTATGCTCAAATGACCTGCCTATAAAGCCAATTATTTTGTTTGCCTTCTTAACAACTTCTGAACATTGTTGACTCGGTTTTAGGTTACTCGATATTGTTACTCCCAGATCGGTTTCTTTGTTTACATTCTTAAGCTGAGTGCCATTCATCGAATAGTTTGCTTTCTCATTTAGGTATCCGATATGTAGTACTTTACATTTATCCGCATTGAAACTCATTTGCCAAATTTGGGCCCAACATGACAATTTATCTAGATTGTGTTGCATATCGTCAACTTGTTCTTTTGAGAGTACGCTATTTGCAATTTTTGTATCGTCAGCAAATTTCGAGACTGTACAGGTGAGACCCTCATCTATGTCGTTGATGTAAATTAGAAAGAGAATTGGTCCTAGTACCGATCCCTGGGGTACCCCACTACTTACATTGGTCCATTTAGATGCCTTACCGTTTATGACTACTCTTTGCTTTCTGTCGCTGAGCCAATTTTCTATCCATTTCAACACACCGTCTTGTATTCCATGCGCTTTTAGTTTTAGCAGTAATCGTTTGTGGGGAACTTTGTCAAAGGCCTTTTGAAAATCAAGGTATATAATATCTACAGCTTTACTCTCATCGTAGAGGTTGAAGATATCGTGGAAGAAGTCTAAGAGGTTTGTTAAACAGGAACGTTTTTTACGAAAGCCGTGTTGAGTATCTTTAAGTAAGTTATTTGCCTCTAAGTGATTTACGAGTCTGTCTCTTATGACCGTTTCTAGCATTTTACATACAATTGATGTTAAGCTAATTGGACGATAGTTACTGGGTAGGGATTTGCTGCCTTTTTTGAATATCGGTGTTACGTTGGCTAGCTTCCACTGATCAGCATAGTCCCAGACTGCAAGGATTCATTGAATAGCAATGTCAGTGGTTTGGAGAGCTCATCCTTAGCTTCCTTTAGAACTCTAGGTGAGATTGTATCAGGTCCAGGCGTTTTATTTACCTTGAGTTTATCTAAACAATTCAATACTTCTCTCTCTGTAACGGTGATATTGCTTAGAACATCTGAATTATCAATCTGAATCGGCGATGGTGTAGGGATATCACTGAGGTCTTCGGTTGTAAAAACTGATGCAAAGAAGGTATTGAGGGCATTACTCATTTGTACTTCGTCTTTGGTGTATTCTCCATTTTCATCGACTAACGGTCCAACAGTTGAAGTAACTACTTTTTTCTTTCTGATATAACTATAGAATTCTTTCGGGTTTGTTTTACTTTGATTCGCAACATGTAACTCCAGGGTCTTTTTACTTTGCTTAATTAACTTTTTGGCTTTGCGTCGTAGCTCTACAAATTTCACCCGTTCTTCGTCATTTTGTAAGGATTTTAATCTATCATTAGCAAAATTTTTAGCAAGCAGACAGTCTGAAATATCTTTATTCCACCATTTGGGCTTATCATTTTGGCCTGGACGCCGTATTTTCGATGGTATGCAGTCTTGCACTGCCTTAAGGTAAGTGGTTGTGAAACACTCCCAAGAAGTATTTATGTCGTTATTGTGACGCATGCCGAGTATGAGCATGCTGTACAGAACGCTCAGTCAGACCCCACTCTCGCTAGGATCGTCAGGGCAGGAACTTTGGCTGTAGTCCGTGTAGAGTTTCCTAACTCAGTTTATGTGAGCCGTTGTACTATAAGTATTATAATTATGTATTTTGTTTTCTTCTAAGTCAACGAGTTCTATTTTATATCATTAGATATAAGTATTGTGTGTGGGACTTATATATGATGAGGAGAAGAGAGAGAGTTATGTAACGACGGCCAGTGAGCGCGCCACGAGGTAGGTAGGCCTCCCTCCCTCCCTCCCTCCTCCCTCCTCCCTCCTCAAGCGCGTGGGAAATCCTTTGTCGATCCCAGATTGAGAGAGAATATGACGTAATGATTGTCAGTGGGCGGTCCTTAGTAGTTTGCGATATGCCGCTAGAGGGCCGAGTATAAAAAGGAGAGGTCCTCGCCACAATTCTCACTTCGAGGTTGTACTTGGTGACGCTCTGGTCTCTCTTACAGGCCTGTAGCCCCCCCCCCCCCCATCTACAAGCGGAAAAAGTAAGAAGAAAGAAGAAAGAAGATCGAAGATCTGCAAGCAGCAGTAGAAGAAGATGGACGAGTTGAGGACCGAAAAAACCTAGCCCCATAGCTTCCTCCATCAGTTCTCTCTCCTCCTCCAATCAACACCTCGATCTGCTCTCGCCCGGCCAATCAGCTCACTGCATCACACCTCATATCTCATCATCATCCTTGTCCATTCTCATTACTTTCCTATACTCTTATCTTTTCCCCAAAACCTTTCCCACTACTTTTCCTTTTCTAAATTATTAAATATTACCCACTACCGCCCATTAGAAGCCCACTTGTAGTACGACGCCGAACCCTGAAGGCATTGCCATGAAGGGGGGGGTTTAGCCCCTGGTTATAGGAGGCAAGTGGGTAGGGTTTATACTTCAAGTAGGTTAGGGTCTGGTGACATAGGCTTGCCTACAGTCCAAGGACATAGGTAGGAGTTAGGTTTTTTCTGGGGACATCCCATAGGGGTGCCCCCTGGGTACAGTCTTAAAATTCTCCATAAAAATGTTCAATTAACTCTACCTCCCTAACTTGTTATTTTCCCCATTCATTTTCACTTTTCTTATAGTTAGCAATTAAACTTGTTTCTCCCAATGATTCAGTATGGCACTGTATGTTAAATTTAAATGCATTAACGATCCCCCTGATGACCCAGGCTCTCACATATTTAGTATCACTCAAACCCAAATAGTCAGAGTTTTCAAAAATCTCAATGTAATTAAAATAAGACTTGCTTCACAAAAAGATCTTGATGCATATCTCAACCCCGCCACTCTAAAGAAACTCCAATCTGCTGGTTATGAACTAGTCCTCTCCCCAGAACTTAAAGCTGCCTGTACAGTCAAAATTCTGCACCCTGACAAGAACATCTTCAACAAAGACGAAGATGAGATTGCCAGGGAAATTTCCAAGAAAAACTCCATCACTGTCTGTGAAGTATTTAAAACCCAACGTCAAGCCCTCAAAATTCGATGTGCCTCCCCTCAGGAGGCCAGTAAGCTTCTAAAAACAGGTCTCAAGGCATTTCATGTGATTTTGCCGCCTGATTTTCTGACCCCTGAGTCCTGGATCAATCTCAGGCAGTGCTATAATTGTTATGCTTACGGACATCCCACAGCCCAATGTAAAAAACCAGTAACTTGCTCTCGTTGTGCTGAGTCAGGGCACTCATTTACCACCTGCTCTTCAATCACTCTGAAATGCTCAAACTGCAATGGCCCTCACATTGCAATCAGTGCCGAATGTCCCTTCCGTCTCAATGTCTTAAAAGTCACTAGAAAAAATGCAAAGGCCACTCCAACCACTCCCAACCAAACACGTCCTTTATTCTCATCCCACCCAGTCACTGCCACATCATATGCTTCAGCGACCACCTCACACATCCCTCAATCCTCCCCCCCTACCCCACCCAACATAAATCCTCCCGGCCCATTGTTCAACCGCGAAATATTCGCCCAAACTTCAGTTCTTGTTAATGTTGCACTCCACCTCACGAACCAAAAAGTCACCCCACAGTTTAACAAGCTTCTAAATGATGGCCTGACTGCCCACAACCTCCCTGCCATCATGATCCCTGAGTCTTGGTTCCAGCACAGCAAGAACTCTCACAATCCATCTCTCTCAGCCACTCCTCTTCCTATTCCACTACCCTCAACCTCTACCTCCAACTCATCCCCCACTACCCCTATTCCTCAACCCCCAAGCGCCAACGAAATCCCTGAAATGTCAATCCCTCTCACCACTGAAAATGAACCCCAAGATCCCCCTACCCAAACCCTCCCCCTCACAAATGTCACTGACCCAATTCTCAATGCATCTGACCCTGACCTTCCTAACCTTACTACCCCAACATCCTTCATGCCTCCCCCACCCCCTCCTACACCAAAAACGCCCACCGTTCCTCCCCAATCTCCTCTAAAACGAAAACCCACCAGTCCAGCTGAGATATCCTCCCCTGAATTAAACCGTTCTCGGTCAAAGTCACGTAAAGTCGAAACCCCAAGAAAAAACAACAAATCTACCTCCAAATCTCCATCTTTTGGAGGAGTCCGCTCCTCATCCTCTCCCTCTCCAACCCGGGCCCCACCATCCCCCCACTTCCCCACACATAGCTCACTTCACGATACCCCATCATGTTAAGAGTCATCCAATTCAACATAAGACACTACTACAATAACAGACACCTACTCACACAATTAATTTTAGATAATGACCCAGACATAATACTAATTAACAGCACCTGTACGTACAACACACATAAAATTAGATTCTTTGGTTACACAACACGACAGACCGACGGCGATGCCAACGATGGAGTTGCAATCATGATAAAAAGCACCATTCAACACGAATTCATCACAGACTGGACATACAAGCATTTCCTTGCAGTTAAAACACACACAACACTTGGACCCCTCATAGTTGCCACCACATATGTCAGACCCAATACCTACATCCCTTACACAGACTTAAATACCTTATTCAATAACAATGCACCTACACTTATACTTGCAGACTTTAACGCTAGACACCAAGCTTTCCAACATAATACCATTAATCAACGTGGAATTCAACTATTAGCGCTACACAACCACAAAAGATTAAATTTTCAAGGCCCAGACTTCAACACAGTTTTCACACCAAACGGTAATGGTAAACCTGACTTAATTTTTTCAAACCAAGCTTTTAATATATTCCATCATGATATTTCCCCAGGGCCACTTTCAGGATCAGATCACATCCCAGTTTTCATGTCAATTTCTTCAAACCCAATTCAAGTCCCATGTCAATCTCATTTTAACTACTCACAAGCAAACTGGGAAGAATTCAAAAACATTTTATCAGAAGACAACTACATACACGACTATGAGGGACAACACTACACACACATAGACCAACAAATTGAGAACCTACAGAACAAAATCATAAATGCAGCCAACACAACCATCCCAAAAACTACATACAAAATCAAACACACTTTCAGACCCTCCATCAGAACACAACGACTCCTAGTGTGCTATCGTCGTCGATTCGAACAGAACAAACACAACCGCATAACAGGCCGAGTACGTTACGACCTCTCCAACCTCAGAACTCACATCCTTAACAGCCTGCAATCTGATCATGATGCTCACTGGACTCACCTAGTACACTCAGCAGAACAAAACAGAAAAACTAAGCCCTGGGAATTCTGGCAACATATAAAACGTTTAAAAGGTAATAACACTCCCAGAACATCCTCCCTCACTGTTAATGGCAACAAAATTACTGATCCTAGGGCTATCACAGATACATTTAAACAGACATGGCAACAAGTATACCACCCACACCCCATTGAAAGGCCTGCCGAACAACACATCCGCAATATAGAACAACATCTCACTACCATCCCTGACAACATCTCCCATGACACACACATTAACCTAAACACACTTGACCCTCAAAACATACTCACTGCTCCCATTGTGCCAGACGAAGTCAAATTCATACTGTCTAAAACACGGAGAAAGGCGCCTGGTGCCACGGGTATTAATCACCACCTTGTAAAGCACCTACCTAACACTTTCATAACAGCACTCACTCGCCTCTACAACGCCATCCTGGCATCAGGCTACTTTCCCGTCTGCTTCAAGACAGCGACCATTATCCTCATACCCAAGAAAAACCAAGACAAGACTAATCCACTAAACTACAGACCCATTAGTCTACTTGAGACTCTTGGGAAGACTCTAGAACGCATCATAAACCACCGACTTAGACTATTTCTCGAAGACGAAGGACTCCTCACGAACATGCAATTTGGTTTTAGACAACACAGATCGACACAAGAAGCACTAAACATTATCACAAACTACCTTCACATAAACAAACAGTCCAGACGAAAAAACAAGACAGCCTTAATTACAAAGGACATAAAACGAGCTTTTGACACAGTGTGGCACGAAGGCTTGAAGTACAAAATCTGCGAAAATTTCAACTTCCCATTAATTACTCAGAAACTTCTCTGCAACTTTTTGGATAATAGAACAGCCAAAATTAAGTTTTCTAATCTTTATTCAGATTCATTTGCACTAAACGCAGGCGTACCTCAGGGCTCAGTGCTCGCTCCTACCCTCTACATCCTATACACAAATGACTTTCCCAACCCCACACACAATGACTCTCTCACAGTAATGTACGCAGACGACGTGACGCAAATAATAAGAGCAGGCACAATAGACACATTGACAAACAGAGCTCAAAGAGAACTTGACAAAGTAGCACAATGGGAGCAAAAATGGCGGATTCAGGCTCATCCTCAAAAAACACACGTCACATACTTTGCCAAAGGACATCCCCGCCCAAGACCCTTATTCCAGAACTCCCGAGCACCTGTCCCTAACCGCACACAAATAAATGTCTCTCCCACAAACAAAGTACTCGGCCTCACATTCGACAAAAACATCCGATTCCACAAACAAGCACAAACCTCCATTGCCATCGCATCTAAATCACTACAAACCATCTATCGATTCAGAAATGCCTCAATAAAAACCAAGCTTCACTTATACAAAGCACTTATAAGACCTCTTTTGTGCTACGTCCCACTCAGCATTTCACTTTCGGCCCCTACCAACCAACTAAAATATCAAAGAATTCAAAATAAAGCACTGAGGTGGATGTTCGGGACTCAGTGGTATGAGTTCCAGACGGCACAACATCTTCACAATCTAGCCCACATCCCCCCTCTAAATACTTATTGGCAGCAATTAGCAGAAAAACAAATTATAAAACTTGAGACCTTTCATGATAACTTCATCCAAATTTTCAACAGAATTTTGTATCCCCCCCGCCCCTTGTCAAACCTCCTTCACCCCAACAACAGAGAGGCACCCATTCCAATATTCACTTAAAATCAGGATTGGTAGAGGAGGTGGGTCATGCCGGCTCGTCCACAGTCCAGCCTCCCTACCACTCTTGACCTAAATTCCTAGCTTCACTTCCCATTAAAATGTATAATTTCACAGACAAAGTACAAGACAACAACCTTTTAACGTAACTTCTATAATAATAACAGTACAGCCTTCTTACAGGTTCTGCCACTGACAAACTTCCCCAGCAGTACCCCTTTTGACTCCATGCCACCCAAAATTACCTCCCCCTTTTATACCATTTTCGAATTACTACCACCCAAAAATACAACCCCAAAACATGCAAGCACTTTCGATCTTATACCACCCAAAATTAACTTGCTCCCCATCCCTTGCCCCCTTCTTCGCAAGCCATCCTGAATCTCATTAAAGTAACTTCTCCAACTAAATCAACTCAACCCCAGCTCAATTATTCAACTCACGCACGTTGGGTCAAGCCCCGACACCCTATTTCTCCCACTATTATCACTGTCTCTCCTACTTAATCAATAAAAACTTCCCTTCTTTCACCCTCACCCACCTTTTCTATATTCATTCATTCATTCATTCCACAATTCTTTAGAACTCATCAGGCAGAGCGACTTCTCATATCCCTTGCAACTATCCATATTCTTCCGACTGATGTGAACTTTCTCTACTCTCTGAACAGCCTATCTTCTTCTCTTCTCGTCCCTTTTTAACCCATGATCCCTTTGGTGCAGATTTAGTCAGCCAAAGTATTATCGCTTGAGTTCTCACGAGATATATGCCTGTTAGATAGCCTATTTTGGAAGGGATAACTAGAATAGGATTGATTGATGTTTGTTGCACTCGTATATGCATTTCCCTGTGTACGATTATCCATGTTCCTGTTTTCTGCTGGTTTAGGTAATGCTAGACTGGGATAAGGTTTCGGGAGTTGTGATTTCCTATGAGTACTAGGTTTTGGTTGAACCGGTACAATTGCAACGGAGACGTGGGAAGCCTAGGTGGTCTTTCTGACTGTGTACCTTGAGAGTTTAGCACTGTGTTGCGAGTGAGGGCTTTTGCCTCTGCCACCCAACACTGTGCTATCTCGTTTGCTTGACTTTGAGAGGATCGCCAGGAGAGAACCAGATACTAGTGATCTGGATCTCTCAAGAGAGCATCCCGTCAATTAACGTAATTTGGCCGCACAGTCTTAAGGACCTCGCTAGGCTACGAGCCGCTTGCTCAGCCATTGTTTCCTAACCTTAGATATCCCAGCTAGACTTTGCTCGACCAGCAGATACAGCATAGTATTGAAGCTTCTCCTTATGTATGTTATTGTTTATGCACTATTGATTTCATGTGTGGCACGCTTAGCTACTTTAGAGATTAGTGGCCCACGAGCACAATCCTAGTAGGCTATTGTCAGTGCATTGTCGGAGTACTTCTTCTTAATGTTTGCCATTTACTATTGTTTATTCTTATAATTCTTCTTATGTCAACTTAAAGCCTTTAATTGCCAGTGTGTTACTTATTGAATTGCTGTTCAAAATCCGATACTTACTTCTTACGAGTATTCGAGAAGCATCTAACTTTATCAGAAGATTCCTTGCTTGATGCTCGAGGACTATTGTTTAACGTAACGTAATAGTGCCGATCCGAAGTAGAGGGTGGAGGACTTCTTAAGTTCTTAGTCAAGGGTGGATTACTTCGGCTTCGGCCAACACTATTCTTTAGTGTTGTAGTACTTTCTTCTTTGTTTGATTGTTGACCAGACTAGATAACTCCCGTCTTGTTATTAGTCTGTTGTGTGAAACGCTAGTACCGAGTTCTTGTATACCCCGTTATAGCAGATAGAACTCTGGAGGGTAGTGGCGTTTTTTGTTCGGCTGGCAGTACTCTGGGGTTGGGATCGTGTGTTTCCGTTGTGGCAGCGAGCCATACTCGAGTCCTGTGTAAGAGCCCTAGTGTACCCGAGTGCCCGGTCGTAACAAATGGCGACCTTGCTTAGGATTTTGTGAACAGTATAATTTTCTGCAGAGTTGTACAACATTTGTTTGTTCGTACTTTAGCGTACATATTGAAGAATATTTTTTTTTTGTAAGGCAATTAGGAGAGCATTTAAGAGACTCCAGTTAATTTAGTAATTAGTGCTTACATAAGGGAGTTTAACACTTTTGTCTCGAGAATTTTTTGTGAACTTCAGTATGTCGTGCCCTAGTACTGACGAGGAGCGAGAGATGCCATTTGAGGAGGTGCCGTTAGTAACTAGTGAGGAGGATGCTAGACTTTTTGTGAGTAAGCAGTACCATGTGACGGAGGGGAGGCTGACTGGGGTGGATATTTATGGCTTGCACCTGATAGCCAAGGTTTTGGGCAGATCCAATGTAGGAGGGATGTCCAAGGGGGAGCTGATTTCCTGGGTGTTGCGTGGGCGACATGGGGTTTCGGAGGAGAGGGCGTTTGGGGGGGTTCCTCCCCAGATCCCCTCTCACTCGACTCCCACAGTGCCGTCCACTCAGTTGCCGGAGGTTAGCACTCTCCCACAGAGGGATGAGAATTGGAAGATTGGAGTGCCCTCGGGCGGTGCGTATGGTGGTTCCCCAGTTCTTGCCCCCCCTCCTTCAGTAGTGGCAGCTCCCTCTTCCTGCCTGTCTCCAGATATGATATTTAGACTTGAGCTTGCTAAAATTGAGTCTAGGAAGTATGAGATTGAGGCTGAGTCTAGGAAGCAGGAGAAGGAGATTGAGGCTGAGTCTAGGAAGCAGGAGAAGGAGATTGAGGCTGAGGTTAGGAAGCAGGAGATTGAGGTTAGGAGGCACGAGGCTGAGCTTAGGTACGACTCAGAGAAATATTGTGCTCAAATAGATTTAGATAAGACTCGTGCAGAGTCGACAGGGATTCGGATGGGCCGTGAGGGCCAAGTAAGAGAACAGTCCTTGTCCCACTTAGTCAAGTTGGTGCCGGCATTTAGTGAAACTGAAGTCACAGAATTTTTTAATCGTTTTGAGAAGAAGTGTAGGGAGCATAATTGGCCTGAAGAGAAGTGGGCAGCTCTGGTCTCCTCAAGACTTACGGGTAAGGGTCTGAAGGCTTATGATGCACTGCCTTTAGAGTCTTGCATTGACTACCCAGAATTGAAGAGAGCTGTCCTACGGGCATACGAGTTGCAACCAGAAACATATCGATTGAAGTTTCGGGGTGTTACAAAGACTAGGGAGGCGACCTTTCTTGAACATGCCCGGGACTTAAAAGATGCACTTACAAACTGGACACGTTCTGAGAAAGCTGAGACGGCCGAACAGTTGACTGAGCTGTTTCTGCTCGAGCAGTTTTATAAGTGTACAGGTGCAGAAATGACTTTAACTATTAAAGAAAAGAATCCAAAAACTCTACAGGAGGCAGCTGAGATGGCTGACCTCCGGCTATCATTAATTCGTGGGTGCGGGTCTGCCCAGCGTAGTGAGGCAGGTAACAAGGGGTGTGACGCCCCACCCCTCCCGAGTTAGTAATATATCTTATGCAAACAAGTACAAGAGTTACGATACCAAGACTGACCACAAGACTAGCACCGTCCCATTTAAGAAGGGGCCGGGCCCTTCCCAGTACCAAGGGAAGCCCAAAGGGGAGTTAGAGTGTTATCAATGTCATAAAAAGGGGCACTTTGCAAGAGTCTGTCCTAGCAAACCACCTACAGCAGCTGTGTCTTTGGCCTGCAACATTGGTGTGTCTCTGAAGTCTTCTGAGTTTGCCCGGGGCAGTTCATCAGAGGCTGAGGCACAGCCAGTGCAGAAGCACCTGGGAGGCTCGAACCCTGCTCAGGATGTTTTTTGCGACCATAGAGGACGGGGTTGCGTGATGTGGGCGGGGCGCAAGCATGGAGTAGAGGTCTTGCGTGATACAGGTGCTTCCCAGACTTTGATGAAAAACTTGACTGGCTACCCTATAAATGCGGCTCGGGTGGTAGTGGTGCAGGGTATTAATGCAACTCGGTCATACCCGCTGGTGCGGTTGGAGTTGGAGGTGGATGGTGTGGCACGTGAATTGGATGTTGGGATTGTGGAGAAACTGCCAGTGGAGGGCGTCGACCTTCTTCTCGGCAACGACTTTGCAAGGCCCGCTTCTGAGGTTCTACCCTTAGTCGTTGCCGAGAGGCCGGCCGACGTGAGTAGGGAAGAGCGAGAGTGGGTCGAGCGGTGCCAGGCACAACCCATGGCGTGTGCTGTCACCC
>JBAKBP010041651.1:0-11714 GCA_037953745.1 Lithodes maja | reverse complement strand
ATAATTCTTACACTCTTCTTTACTACCCTTCCCTTTGTACAAGGGTACTATCACTGCTTTCCTCCAGTCCTCTGGTACACTTTCCTTTTCCCATGCTAATTTACATAACCTATGCATTATGTCAACAGCTTCTTCTCCTCCATATCTCAGCATTTCACCTGGGATGTTATCTACTCCAGCAGCTTTGCCCATTTTAAGTCTATTGATTGCTTCTTTTACTTCTTCTCTGCTTATCTGGCTTTCAACTACCCTGTTTATTCTACCTCTCTCCATTCCTATGGATGAGATCTTTGCCTTCCCCCTACTCTTTACAGCTAAGCTACTAAAATGATCTTTCCATACTTTCACCACACCTTCACCCTCTACCACTTCCCCATTCATGTCCCTCATCCTACCACCTGAGACACTCTCAGTCTTCTTCCCTCTGGCTTCTTTCACAGCTCTGTAGTATGCTTTCCTGTCATTCAGAAACTGTTCACTAATCTTTCTCCCATATGCCTCATCTGTCTTCCTTTTAGCGTCTTGTATCGCCCTCTTCACTCTTTGTTTTAAATGTTTATATTCTTCTTTCCTCGCATCTCTAGTTTCTCTAGGTATATTCTTTTGCAGCATACTCTTTCTGAACTCTTTCTTCTTTTTCACTATTTCTTCTATCTCTTTACTAAACCATGCGTTACCTTTCTTCTTCCACATTTTAAAGGTTTTCTTCCCACATACTTTCTCAGCTGCTTTAATCATGGAGTCTCTTGTACCTTTCCATACTTCGTCTACAGTATTTCCCAGATCTATCATAACATCCATGTCCTTTATAGTCTCTTTCAGGATGTCCTTGTATTTTGTTGCATTACATTCTTCATTTAATTTTCTCACATTTATTCTCTCTACTGTCAGTTTTCTCTCTTTCCTCTCATATTTCCACTCTTTCCTTATCCTCACTTTTGTCAGCACTGTATAGTGGTCTGATCCCGTCAGCATACCTCTTACAGCTTTTGAATCTAAAATTCTTCCTTTTAGTCCGGAGTCCATCATGGCGTAGTCAATTAGAGATTTCTGTTCCTGCTCACCTTCACCTCTGTGCCATGTATATCTATGAATGTGACGATGTTCAAAAAATGTGTTAGCCAGAAACATCTCTCTCTCCGCACACACTTCTAAAAGGAAGTCACCATTCATATTCCTACCCTCCACACCCCATTTACCTACTATACCTTCTATCTCCTCGTTTCCAACTCTACCATTCATGTCGCCTACTAATATTACTTGTGTACACTCTTGCCTTTCTCTTATACATTTATTGACTTTATTCCAAAATTTTCTATTTTCTTCCGCACCTTTCCCAGTTTCTTGGTTGACTGGTGCATACACACACATAAAAGTATACCTATCTATCCCAATCTTGCACTCACACCATACAATTCTTGAGTCCACGTATCCATAGTTTTTCACACACTTCCTCAACCTTTCTGACAAAATTACTGCTACCCCTTCCTTTTTCTTACGTTTATATCCTGCATCCAATCCAGACCAGACAACCCATCCTTCCCCACCCCACAAATCATGCTCACTCTCACCATCCCACACTCCAGAACCCAACAGGTGCGTCTCACCTACCCCACACACATCCACACATCCATCTTTAAGCTCTCGCATCAGACACTCTCTCTTGCTAAAATCATTTATGCCATTGGCATTGAAGGCACAGACACGGAGCACGCTTTCCTTCACCCGAACGACGTTTCCACCACTTTTCTGCTTTGTTCCTCCACCCCCGAGGGGGTCCTGGCCGGCAGCATACCGAGCACAGTTGTTTCCCAGGAGGACTTGGGGCCTGGACATAATGCCTCCAAACAGGGCGCCGGATTGTCAAAAGTATACTAAAAGAAAAACTAAAAACTGATACCAACATCAGTAAAAAAACATACAACACAGTAAAAATGAAAATATTAAGAAGATAGGGAGAACAAAAATATACAGGGGACAACAGAAATATAGTTACAAGGGGGATAATTTTTATAGTGGAAATTAAAAGAGGATTTAAAATTAAAAACAAAGTGTGCTGCTGAAGAAAATAGCACACCCGCCCTCCCCTTTAGTTCCACCGTCAAGCAAAAATAAAAATGTTAGAAATTTAAAAGGGAGGATTAAAATAAGGACGGTGTAATAACGAGGCTACCTCGAGAAGGCGGGGTAGGACTTACTTACCGTAACTAGTCACGGTAAGCTACAGAGGTGCGTTTTAGCAAGACTTTAACCAATACCGTACTTATACGCAGATGACAGGACCTCTAAACCTCATTGGTTACGATACTGCCACTGAGCATTTACGCTACCATATATTTTTATACCTACAAAATAGTATTTCTTGACTTTACGAGATCTTCCTTTACTGTATCATTAGCAAATTTAATAATTATGTAAGCATAGGCCTACAGAATGGCATTGCATGACCTGATAAGAGGGATCCAATACAATGTAATTAGAGCAAGTTCAATATCATATATGAATAGGCTTATAGCATGATATAACATGGAGATATCACACTACTGTACATAGTACCGGTAAGTTAATTATATAAGTTTATGCCCACAGCATGGTATCCTATGACTTGACCAAAGTCATTTACAATACCATTACAACTCAAGTTAAAAATAATACAAAGGCAGAGGCAGAAGTTGGTAAGGCTGACTGAGTTCATTAGCTCGGGCTATGAGGTTGACCACTTGTAATTATTATAGTAGCTCCAAGATGCCCTTTATGTGAATCCCGCTGCATACAGGTAGTCTGCCACCTCTCTCGGATGGGTCCACAGATCTCTGAGTGAGGTGATGTTGAAGTTGTGTCTGTGCTGGGCAAGTGTTGGGCAGTGGAGTATTCAGTGTTTTGTGTTGTCAGTGGGATATTGACAACGACTACAAAACACTATAAATACATTGTAAAATATGAACGTTTAATAGTAATAGAAAGGATAAATAAGAAAAGTGTTGCAATTGGTTATACATGTAAGAGAGTTGGATTCATTCGGTGTTGTAATCTTGTAACGATGGGTGATGGCCTGAGGCGTACAAGTGTGACTCGGGTTTCTCTGGGAAGCATGTGGGTTAATCACTGATATTGTCAATCAGTTATCAGGAGTACTGGAAAATGTTTGCGTTTGGTAGTTTATGCAGAACAGCACTCGTGTTTAGCCCCATTAGTTTAGAGATTTTAAGGCGTTTGGCCCTTTATTTTGACGATTTTAACACCTTTCGCCCCATTTTGTTGTCAATTTTAAGAGCTTTCATGCCATTTAGGTGTCTATTTTTTCATGGCGAGCGATAGCGAGCCTGTAACTTCAAGAGGAACCGGCCTTTGGCCGGAAATTTTTTCTACCAAAAAATTTACAAATATATCTCTAGGGTGTGTTTTTTTAAGCTTGATGTAGGTCTAGGGAGGAATGATATGAATTTATAATGTAAAACTTTCAAAATAAACAAACAAAAACTGGGACAAAGACAATATAAAGGCAAAAGAACTAATCAAAATCGCTGTGTGGAAATTATAATGTAATAACTGAATTACATAGACCATAAAAAAAGCCACTAGCCCCTTAAAGTGAGTGGATCATGTGCACCCCTTGACCCACCCACCACATAATCCCACAGATGACTGACCTTGGCATCGACAGTGTCCTCGGACATGGTGATGATCGAGCCAGCGTCCTTCAGTTCACGCTCCTTCATGCTGGTCTCCCGAATCTCCAGCTGAATCCGGGAGGTAGCCAGGCGGTGCTGCACGTCTCGGCCATCGTTCTGTGGTGGGGTATTCTAGGTTAGCTACAAGATTCAAAGTACTGTATCTATAACAGGCTGGCAAACGAGAGAGTATTCAAAACCAGTCATACATGTAATACCAAGTCTTTTTAGTCATGATTTTTAAGTACACAAACTTGAAGTTTTGCTGTACAGTACATATGTCTTTGAAAGTGATAAACTGGCCAAGTTAACTTAATACCATGAACATTTTCCTATGGTCCTTATCACTCGGTCCCTAGTCACTCCAGTTTATATTGTCCTGGTTTGACATCCTGATGAGTGTAGGCCTAACATGGCCGTATTCTAGATTAGCAACAAGATCTAGACTACTGTAGGTAAGGGGTTACTGGAGATGTCACCCCGAAAACAAATTGGCCCGCATTTGTACTAGGAACTTACCCCGTTTAGATTAGGTTACCTTAAATAAAAAATAATAAAATATTATTATTCGCGAGTCCTCCAGTATTCAGTTAAAATGTAAAACTTGCAAACTAAACAAATTACTCTGACTGTTCCTTTTACTTATATATTTTCTAGATCTCAAGTGACGGCATCTCTAACGTGGATTGACCTCCCAATCTACCAAGATTGGAAGCCAAAGCGTCACATTTTTCCCTTGCCCCTCAACTTTGCTGAGGGACACAGGGCCCTGGGTGGGGCTTTGGTTTCCCGGGCATTTCCGCACCCTCCTCAGCTCCCCGCCATGGAGTGGCTTCGGTCACCCAGGCTTTATTGTGGTCGGCGGGGAGGGTTCTGTGGGGGCGCTCGGTTATGGCCTTGGCCTTGCTCGGGGCCTTGGGGCTGTTCGGCCAGGCAGCTTGGGGAACAACAACAACAACCAAAATTGGGACAAGGACAATATAAAGTCAAATTAAATTATCAAAATCGCTATGTAGAAACAACGCTTACTAAAATGAAATCTATGAAATAAAAGAACACAATCCACCACATAGGGTATACACTACTACATGAGCAAGTTAATCTGTTTCCCAAGCAAACTAATCGCACACATAACAACGCACTATCGTCACGTTCAAGGAATTAGTCAAATTTGGGAAGTCCGGGATGTTCTGGTAAATTTTACTAAACTCTGCATGAATAAAGAAACTACATGTTAAATGTCAAAATATTAATTTAAAATCAAATTTGCAACATGACAAGACATTAACAATAGTACAAAATACAAATATTGATAAGATATCTATATTATTACAAATAATATATAAAATACAGTACAGCACTCACTATCGATAGTGCTATCGGGTAGGTACCTGTAAGCATAGCATACCTCAAGTGACCCCTATCAATAACTACCCTACAAATAACCTACATTTATCGCACAAATAAACTAAGGAAATCGCAAAAGCAAGCAATTGATACTATCGACAATGAATACATATAATATAAAGACAAATAATTGCAAAATATGAAGTAACAACAGATTTAAACAGAGTACTCTTTTAACAAGAACAATCAATTTAAAAAAATTATCAATATTAATATTAATAATAGAAAAAGAAACAGAAAAAGAAAAAGATAAACAATAAATACAGACAAAAAACAATAAATACAGACAAAAAGTAAGCAGAGGTTATACAAGAAACTTCAAGTTACAAATGCTTGATTCAAATTATTGATGTCAAATTTTAGAATACAGTCACAATAATTGACCCTAAAAAGATTAAATTTATGGAACAATTTACTTGCCTCAAAACCTTTGTCCACTAAGAGTCTGTATAGTAACATAGCTCTAGCCCAAAAGTCATCTACTTTAGTGCAAATTTTACAAAATCTTATTAACTGGGAATAAAAACAATTATAAGTTATTTTACTATCGATATTACTACTAGGGAAAGGAAAGTTTATTACGTTAAAATTAAAATCATCAACTTTGTGATATACTTTAAGTATGCACTGTTCATTAACAATCTCTATATTTATATCAAGAAAATTTTCAACTTTATAATTTACGTTACATTGTGTGAGGGGAATAGAATTAGGGTAAATAAGTTTAGCAACTTGATTAAAATTTAACAAATTGCAAACGAGAATATCATCAATATATCTACTATTATTACTTAACAATTTAGCAAGTGCTAATTTTTCTGGGATTTTATTTTTCTTGCTACTGTCAACTAAGTTTTTTATATATTTAAATTCTAAAGCAAGCAAGAATAAATCTGCAATTAAAGGGCTAGCATTTCCACCCATAGGAATGCCTAATATTTGTTTGAAAATATAAGGCCCGAATCTAACATAAGTATTGAAAAGGAGGAATTTAAGGGCATCTTTAAGTTTAGTTCTATCAAAATATACAGAACTAGTGGGAGTAGAGCTAAGTGATGCATTATTAAAATATGTATAAACATTTATGAAATAATTACCATTCCTAACGAACCTGTCAAAGTGCAAATCTATAATAAAGCAAAGCTCTGAATATACTAAATCTAAAGGCAAATTGGTATACAAAGTTGAAAAGTCGAAGCTATGTACCGAGGTAACTTTCGGCAGGGTAATTATTTTATCAATAACTTCTAACGAATTGTCAACACTCCAATAATAGTTAATGCCAGTTCTTCTCATGATGGTATTACAATATCTTTTATGAGTACTTTTAATGTATTTTAAGCAATTTACGACTTGTTCTGATAGAGTTTTAGTGGTAGCAAATTTTGCTCCGGCAATAAAGCGATATTTATAAGGCCTTTTATGAAATTTAGGTAACATGTATAATTTTGCAATGCACTTGTTCTTATCAGAAAGTTTAATATAAAATGTTATATTTTTCTTGGTATGTTCATCGATTAAGTTATCAATATTCAGATTATTTTGAATTTCATAAACAGAATTACAGATAAACAGATAAGATAAGGTATAGATATATAATAGTATAGATATATCTATACTATATATACTATCTATAATATAATATAGATATATCTTATAAGGATAAGATAAGGTAAGGTAAACAGATAAGTACAAAGGAGTACAAAGGAAATCAAGCAACAACAGATCTAGTGACCCTTCTAGGTTGCTTGTCCTCCAAAACACTGAGGATCAAGTATCCAAACAGTGGTTTGGAGTGGGTAAGGGAACATTGGAAAGGGAATTACTGCCCTGGAACTAATGTCCGTGGCAGGATTAGGAAGTTAGTAGAGGACAGATGGGTTAGTAACTGAGGGGAGGATAAAATAAAGTTATTCATATACAAACGCAGTCAGTCGCGGGTTTGATGCGAGATATTTGTCTAAGCGGAGTTTAAATGAATCAACGATGATAAGGTATAATAACGAACGATAAGTGGTATGCTTGGTTAGATACAAGGTCAAGTTGCAACTAACACAAGAAAGGTCATAATTTATATTAGCTATAAGGTCATGTAAGACATAGCAAATAAGTCAAGTAGGCAGTATTCTAGGTAAATTATATTAGTTATAACTTTAGATAAATAGGATCCTGGAATAGTTAGAAGAGCAAGGACAAATATAACATTCTCCTAATCTTATCCAAGTCCTTCTCCTACAACCCACACAGTCTATCAATAATACTAAAGTTTGTCATGAGATACTGTACACTTTTTTCCTTTTAAATGTAGCTCTGCATCTTTCAACCTATCAGCATCGGTTGAAAAGTTTTGTACAGGTAGGCATAAGAAATTTTATGGCTGGTCTTCATGATGAACGGTACCTTGCAATGTTCAGCATACCGCACATGGTCTGTCTCTCACCCATCCCGGTGGGGTCATTGATTTGGCAGTGTTGCACCCACCTCTCAAACCTCCTCCCTCACTCTATCTCCTACCAATAGTGGAAGGGAGGGAGGAAAGATGGGGTGGAAGGTACGAGATGGAACGAGGAAGGGGTTTGGGGACAGCACAGCACTGCCAAATCACGACCCCACCGGGATGGTTGAGAAAAGGAAAATGTGCGGTAGACGGTACCTGTCAAATACCTTGGTCGACTGACTGTCATCTTTTCAGCCACTTCTATACTTCTAACACATTTCATCCAGTCATCCTCGTCTATTCTCTATTACATAAGCAAACCATCTCTGTTTGCCAGTATTCATGAGTCTATGACCTAACTGAAATTAGTATTGGGTTATACTTCATGCCAGCCAAGTTGACAGCTAAGCCACGCCCCCCTCAGCCACTACCTGGGACTTGGGTTAGCTCGGTGTCCACTGTTGTAGTACTCGAGGGGGCGTGGCTTTGCTGTTTAATTGCCTGGGTGGAGTATAATGAATCCAGGCCCAGTTGGACCAGGCGGAACGGAAATATTTACGAGACCACCACACATTTTTTCATGGGTTTTTATTTTAATTTTAGGTAGTTTTCATCAACATACAGTGGTTTTAATTATTTATAATCCTTAGACAATACGCTTTCCCTATTATCCAACGATCTAACATAGATAACAAAGGTCATGATTAGTGGAGTAGGGCGTGGAACTATGGAAAGAAGCGGCGATTATCCATGCGCAATATGTGGGAAGGGGGTGGGAAGTAACTCAATTCAATGTTGTGTCTGTAGTGACTGGGTACACAAGAGATGTAGTGGAGCTAGAGGACCTTTGATAAGAATCATAGACTTTGAATGTGCAGTGTGCAAGGGAGATCTTTTATTAAATGACCTGGCTGTCATTGTTGATTTCGACAGTGTAATGCTGGAGTGTGTGAATAAGTTCTGCTACCTGGGCGATACGGTTTTCGCCGGAGGTGGAGCTGAAGCTAGCTCTATTGCTAGAGTCAGAAGTGGCTGGGGAAAGTTTAGAGAGCTGTTGCCACTCCTGACCATAAGAGGGCTCCCATCTCACCTTAAAGGGAAGGTGTATACATCGTGTGTTAGGAGCGCGATGACCTATGCCTCGGAGACGTGGCCGGTTAAAGCGGAGGATATCAATAGAAGGGAACAGAATAAGAAGAGAATGGCGAGATGGATGTGTGGGGTTAATCTCAGGAACAGGTTATCGAGCGAGGAATTGAGAAGGCATCTGGGCATAAGGAGTGTCAGTGAAGTGATGCGCACGAGCCGTCTTGGTTGGTTTGGACATGTGGAGAGAATGGATGATCAGAACTGGGTGAAGAAATGCCGGACTGTGAACGTGGGGGAGCTACACGTAGGGGTGGACCTAGATTGACGTGGGCTCGGGTACTCCAGTCCGATCTCAAAATATTTTTTTTTACAACAGAGGCAGCCCTCGACAGGACCGCCTAGATAGCCGCCATTTAGGACGTGAGATTGTAACCACATTCTCTGTGGACAAAACGGTCTATAAACTTCAAACAACTCGTATGTGAACTGTACGTACAATATTTGAGATTGATGCCCGGTGCTGTACTTGTGAGGGTCGGGGTGGGGCAGGGGAGGAGGATGTGATGCCCTTCTCTCGCCGGTACGCCTCTTCCCTCTCTCGTGACAGCCGGATCTCTCGCTCGATCACAGACTCCTTCTGCATCCTGCGAAGTAAAGGGTAAAGTTAGTTATATGCAAGAGAGTACAGTAATATCCATACAAATATAGTTAACCCCTTCTGTACCAGCGACGTCTTTTGTATTTTATTATAGCTACATTTAGACGATTTTATAAAGCTTAGGAAGGATATATGGCAGCTAAAAGGATTAATTGAGATTATCTGAAGCCTTTGGATGAGTAGACATCCTTCTTAAGTTGTACAAAATCGTAAAATAGTTGCCAGAATATAATGAAAAGTACATCACCGGATCAGAAAGGGTTAACAATTCATTAGTACAGTGACCTGACCTGACAACCTAACCTAACCTAACCTAGTATCTTAAGACACCATATGAGGAGGAGCACTTTATTGACAACATTTCACATACCCCCCTCCCCCACCTGTCATGACTGATACTTATTAAGGCGTCCAAGGACCTTGCGTCTGTTAGTGACCTGAAGAAGCTATCTGCGAAACGTTGTCAATAAAGTGCTCCTCCTCATAGGGTGTTTATATTAATTATGTCAACTTTTCAAAGTTATTTCAACATTCTAGTATCTTAGGTGGGGGCACAGTCCCCGTCCCGTCCCGATTTGTTTCTCTTTCTCTCCCTCGCTCTTTGGCTTGTATCAATTCGGCCCCATTCAGCCTACTGTTTTAAGACGTTTACCCCCATCCATGTGTCAATATTTTCCTGGAGAGCGGTAGCGAGCCAGCATATATATATTTTTGTTTTGACAGCAAGCTAAATTTGTACATTTTTCGATAGAACAATGTGTCCGGCGAAGCCGGATTTCTCCATACAATGCTGGCTCGCTATCGCTCGCCAGGAAGAAATCGACACCTGGATGGGGATAAACGTCTTAAAACAGTTGGCTGAATGGGGCCAAATGGATACAAGCCAGGGAAAGCGAAAAAAGGAGAGAAAGATAAAAAAAAAAAGCAGGTGACCCCCCTTAACCTCTGAAGTGCGCATGGTGGTAATTGGAAACGTCCCCCTGTGCTGAGGTATTTCCGTCACTAAAATATTCATTGTGCCATTAATAGCATTAATACTTATCCATATGCGCCTATTATGGGTTGATTATAAAGGTATTAACCTGAAACAACAATAAAACGAGTGAAAACAGCGTTTGGATGGTCAAAATCGGAGATATAGCCCGCGAGTTGTATAATGTATGGGTGAGGCAAGCTGCTTTCCCGCCAATTTCCCCCAAGGCCACTGAGACACAGTCGATCGATACTCTCTCTCTCTCTCTTGCACTCGCTTGCCATCAGTGATGACAACACCCTGCTTGCAACTCGCTAATGTTAGCACGAAAATATACCTCAGAATAAGGGAATAACAGGGAAAATAGGTGATAACTGAAGGAGAGGAGGAAAGTGGGGAAGGAGGGGAGGTAGAGGACTGAGATTTTGCATGGCCCAGGGGCCAAAAAAAAATAAAAAAAATAAAAAAATAAAAATATATTTTTTTTTTTCTATGTCAAAAGTTGATTTTTTTTTCACTCACTCATAAGAGTCTCCCCGCAGTCCGCCGGGGGAACTCTTAAGAGTCTCCCCGCAGTTCCCGGGTTAAGGACTGTGTTATTCAGAGGGTTTATAGGCATCATACTTACCCCTTTCAGACCTTGAGGTAGGCTATACTGTAAGCTACAGAATACTTACCCCTTTCAGACCTTGAGGTAGGCTATACTGTAAGCTACAGAATACTTACCCCTTTCAGACCTTGAGGTAGGCTATACTGTAAGCTACAGAATACTTACCCCTTTCAGACCTTGAGGTAGGCTATACTGTAAGCTACAGAATACTTACCCCTTTCAGACCTTGAGGTAGGCTATACTGTAAGCTACAGAAAATCGTTTAATGGTAACCAGAATATGGTGAAAAACCCGAGTAGATATGACTTGCAAATATTAGTTATATTTATATGTAGTCAAGAGCATAAATTCCATTGATATTGGATTGATTGATTGATAAATGTCGAAGCACACATTTGAATGATGAATTGAGCGCAAACGATACAAAACAATACAATAGATGCTTCAGAACTTGTCTTTAATATTATTATAGGTTCAAAGATTCGAACTGGTGAAACTAAAATAAACCTACTGAACAAAAAAAAAGTAGCTTGGTCGACCACCTTTCACAATGTCTTACGAGTCACCACTTACTCTAACCACTGTCATTATTAAACCATTAACCCGGGAGCTGCGGGAAGACTCTTAAGAGTTCCCCCGGCGGACTGCGGGAAGACTCTCCTGAGTAAGTAAAATTAAAAATCAACTTTTGACATCGAAAAAAAAATATTTTTTTTATTTTTATTTTTTTATTTTTTTTTGGCCCTTGGGCCATGCAAAATCTCAGTCCTCTACCTCCCCTCCTTCCCCACTTTCCTCCTATCCCTCAGTTATCACCTATTTTCCCTATTATTCCCTTATTCTGAGGTATATTTTCGTGCTAACATTAG
>JBAKBP010041650.1:0-11716 GCA_037953745.1 Lithodes maja | reverse complement strand
GTAGTGATGATGGTCATAATAGTAGTGATGATGGTGACAAGTAATGATAGTTGTAGTGATAATAATGACAGTAGTGATGATGGAAGTGACAATGGTGTGAGTATTAGTGATGATGGTGAGTAGTAGTGATGATGGTGAAAGTTGTAGTGATGATGACAATAGTTGTGATGATGAAGATCATAGTAATGGTGATGATGGCAGTAGTAGTGATGATGGTGACAGTAGGATACATGATGGTAATACTTGTGACAGTAGTAATGATGATGGTTATAGTAGTAGTGATGATGTAAACAGTAGTAATGATGAGTGTAAGATGGTGGTGATGATAGTAGTAATGCTGGTTGATAGTTGTAGTATCAATGCTAGTAGTGATTAGGATGGTTGTGACAATGGTGACAGTAGTAGTGATGATGATGAGAGTAGTAGTGATGATTGTAATTGTAGTAGTGATGATGATCATAGTAATGGTGATGATGACAGTAGTCGTGATGATTGTGGCGGTTGGAGTGATGAAGGAAGTAGTAGTTATGATGGTAACTCATCGCAGAGTTGGGTATGCCGTTTTGATTTTGGGCAAAACGGCACGTCTACTTTATTTAGAGCAGCGGGGGTCTGGGGGCGGCAGCCCCCATGATAGGTTAGGTTATTACCAATATTGTTATTGTCATCAGAGGAGGCGGGTGATTGGTTTGTTTACGTTACGCGGCGTCCGACGCGGTCTGCGAGTGTCTGCCTCGCCGACTCTCATTTTCCATATTGATCTAACATGACAACCTAACTTACTTGGGGGCTGCTTTCCCCAGACTCCCACGAGTCGAACATCAGTAGGGCTTCCTGAATATGGTAAGAATAAAAAAAAAAAATATATATATATTTTCGAAAGGAAAACAATGAAAATATAGAGGTTGTAAAACAGTAGATTTACAAAAAAATATAAAGAAAACTTGGTAAATAAGGCTGCTTTAGCTGTCTTGAATGGTACCGAAACGGTACCATTTAAGAAAACTAGAACAGCCTTAGCCTATTTACCAAATTTTCTTTATATATTTTTCAAGGCTTAGCCTATAGTGTTTTATTGTTATTTTTCATGGTTTACTTACTTACTTACTTGTCGTAGTTCTGGCGTCTTCACCTTGGGTCAACTTCGAAGTCCACCGCCTCCACAACTCTCCTCGATCCGGGCATACAGTACTTTAGTTGATCGGGGATCGAGTTTTGACCCTGCTCCTCTTGAGGTTGGACCGTGTGGAACGGTAGGCTCGTCTGGCAGTCATTCCAGGAACTTGTCCAGTCTCATATTAAAGGCCTCAGTGGTTCAATCCGTCAGGTCACAAATGTCCTTTAACCCTTGTCTAGCGGGGTGTTTTGGGCTTATTTGGGCATATTCAGGCCCTCCTGAATGATCAATCAAGTATCTGCATGAAAAGAAATGTATTCAGCAAAAAACTAGGCGCTAAAAGCTTCAAAATGAGACCAGAACGAGCTACGTAGCACTCGTCGTTCTCTTGCAGTGGTGCCACGAACATGGGAGTTTAGCGTATAGCGGTATATTTTTCCCAGCTATGCTCACTACTGGCTACACTGCCGGCCTCTCGAGAACACAGGGAACATGAGTTAATGGGCGGCGGTAAGCCCTGGGAGTCTGCTGTCTGGCCCGCTGCGCTCCCGGCCATTTGCACTCGATTTTAACCCTTTAAAAGCCTTAATAATGCTCCTAACTTGCTGCAAATTGGTGCACGACTGAAGTCGAGCGCCGCCAATAAAGGGTTAAGAGACTATTGAGTGGAGGATTTGCATTAACTTATCCATTATTCATTAATCTGAAGATATGACGTCAAATGGCGCCATTTATTGGGTGAATCGCGATTTTATACTAGGTTAGGGAAATTGTGGGGTAAATTGGATACCCCCCCCCTTGACTTATTGTCTTCATATACAGTATGTTGATCTGTAAGGGGGCAAAAACAGGTTGCCGGTACATTGTTTTGGTGAGCAACGCTCTCGCCATTTATTAGGTGAATCGCACACCGCCTCTTACAAAACAAGAAGGAGAAGGTCAAGGCGACGGAATGCTTTGTTTCCATTCGGGACTGATTATTTTGGGTGTTATATTTTTGTGAAATTGGGTTTTTTAAAGTTGTCGATCACAAAATTTGGCAAGAATGTAGTTACCAGGTGTACCGCCCGGCTTGTTTACACTACGCGGACGCTCACCATCATGTTCCCGTCTATTTTGACTGCCTTTTGGATACAAAAAGAACATTACCCTAACCAAACAACCTAACCTAACCTAACCTAGTATTATAGATTTATAAGTAGGCCTATTTATTTTATTATAAGTATTTATAGATGATTTATGTTGTATGTCGGTAGTGGTACACCCGGTAACTACATCCATCCCCAAAATTTCTCCATGCGGACTATAATAAGAAAAATATGGCGAATCTATTGGTCCCTATTTTCCCTAATAAATTGTTTCTAATAGTGTGGTGCAAACGTCTTTAACCCGGGAACTGCCGGAAGACTCTTAAGAGTTCCCCCGGCGGACTGCGGGAAGACTCTTAAGAGTCAGGGGGAAAAAAAATCAATTTAAAACACAAAAAAAAAAAAAAAAAAAAAAAAAATTTTGTATATTTTTGTTTTGCCCCTGGGCCATGCCAAATATCACTCCTCCACCTCCCCTCCTTCCCCAGTTTCCTCCCCTCCTTCAGTTATCACCTATTTTCCCTGTTATTCCCTTTCCCTGTGGTCTATTTTCGTGCTAACATTAGCGAGTTGGTAGCAGGGCGTTGTCATCACTGTTAGCAAGCGAGTGCAAGAGAGAGAGAGAGAGTATCGATCGACAGTCTCTCTCCAGAGGTGGAGAAAAGTGGTGGGCTGGGAGGTTGCCTCAGCCATACATTGTGTAACTCCCGGCCTGTATCGCCGATTTTGACCATCCAAACGCTGTTTCCACTTGTTTTATTGTTGTAACAGGTTAATACCTTTATAATCAACCTATAATAGGCGCATATGGATAAGTATTAATGCTATTTATGGTAAAATAAATATATTAGTGATGGGAACAGCTCAAATATGTCAGCACAGGAGTGTGGTGTCTCATACCCCCCATGCACACTTCAGAGGTTAATGATGTCTTAGAAACAATACAGAGTATGGAACTGTACTCTGTGTGGAGCACTCGGTCTTTAAATTTATGTATGTACCGGTAGCCTATGAGGTGGAAGGTCAAAGAGAGAAGTAGATCGAAAGTATCGTTGAGGAATGGAGTTGAGAGGTATATAAGTGAAAATGGTGTTGGGTGGGAGGAAGGGCACCTACTGACAGATGACAGGCAATTGGAGGCGACTCATTCATAGCATCCCCTCGAGGCTCAAGGCGTGTGACAATTAACCCGGGAAAGGTGAACTACCTCATAAGAGGTTTAGTGGGCAAAGGCGAAGGTCCTCTTAAGAGCCAAGGCCTAATAAAAAGCCTTTCAAAACACCCCACTGGAACTCAAAACAAAGCAATAATGTCATTAGGTGAGATAATTCCCCTCCATTACTTGCTACCACTCCTACATATATGTCCCCCCCCCCCTCCCTCTTTTCCCCCCTCCTCAATTATCAGCTATTTTTTCTCTTATTCCCTTTTTTATTGGGTAATTTTTGGCGCAAATTTCCCTCACGCAGTCTCTTTAACACGGGCAAGGCAGCTAGAGATCCTTGCAACACAGAGACTTCTACTTGGAGCCGTCAGTGTCGCTTGAGAGCTTGGGAAGGGAGCACATACGCCGTCCCGGCTCTCGACTCATGATACGACCGGGCGGCAATAATGTCTTTTTCACCACCCAAATGCTATTCCCACTTCTTTTATTGCTCTTAAATGTTAATATCTTCATTTTAAACGTAAAATAGGCGCATAGGCCTATGGATAAGTTTAATGATATTTATGTTAAATATGGCGATTTTCGTGAGGAATGAACCAAAATACCTTCGCCTGGCGGGACATTTCAAATACATAGCTCCGCGCTTCCCGGGTTAATAGATACCGTAGTACAGTAGTTCAGGTTTGATTATACAGTACAGTGTAGCCAATTTTTAACAGTGTATTTTTTTTATTTTTACAGAGACACAAGATATAAAGCAGCCCATTAAGAAGTTTTCTGTTAGTGGAGTCCATTGGTTCCCAGTGAGAGTAACAAGATGGCTGCCACGTGTATTATGAAGCAGGTGGAGGACCGCCATATTGCCAATGAGATAACAAGATGTGTGTGGTCGCCCAAGATGGATCTGGTGGCCATTGCCAACGTTCAAGGTACAGTACTGGTACGGCCTTAGCCCTATCTAATTCGGGGAAGGTTCTTTTGGACTCCCCTTGTTCTCCCGCATTAATTAGGCCATTTTAAAATATTTTGTCCCATTAATTTGATGATTTTAAGACACTTTGCCCCATTCAGATGTAAAAAAAAAATTCTGGCAAGCAATAGCGAGCCTGATATTTTGTTTCATGTAGAAGTGTCAAGTTAGTGTCCCTCTTTATTTCTTGCATATTATCAAGAAGATTTCTGTTGAACTTTGTATTACAGTACCGGTATACAATCCTGACATTTCATAATTACCATATTTGGTGACATACAATACACCCGTTTATGAATGACGCACTCTCAAATTGAATCATGATACTGTACTTAAGATTAAAAGGATTTACTGCCGTAGTGCACAATGTAGGGTGATTCTGGGGGTTGTGTTTATGGGAAAAAAAAATTCTGTCAGCAAATGTAGTAGGTCAATGTACAATTCAATTTATATATTGTCACTGTATAATCGAAGGTTATGGTCTTCGAAATGAGTGAAGGCACAGAGTGTTAGGTGAAGTTGAACGGTCAGGCTATGGAGATTGTCAGCTCATTTAAGTATCTGGGCAGTGTGTTGAGTAAAGATGGGACTATGGATGAAGAAGTGCGGGAGAGGGTGCAACAGGGGAAGAGGGTTGTAGGAACGCTGAAAGCAGTAACAAGAAATTGGGTGGTCAGTATGGAAGTGAAGAAGTCCTTGCACGACAGTGTGGTAATCCCGACACTGACTTACAGAAGCGAAGCATGGACGTTGGTGGAGAGACTCAGACCAAGAGTGAGAGGGGTGGAAATGAGTTACTTAAGATTAAGAAGTGCATGCTGAGTTACATGGAGGGATAGACAGACGAATGAGGAAGTAAGAAGGAGGTGTGGTATGGAGGTAGATGTGCTGGAAAGTGTGAAAAGGAACACCTTGAGATGGTTCGGCCATATGGAACGTATGGGAAGCGAGAGAATGACTAAGAGGATGTACGAAAGCAAGGTGGAAGGACAGAGAGGGAGAGGTAAACCGAAAGAGAGGTGGAAGGATGGAGTGAGGAAGTATATGGATGAAGGCAGTGCTGGTTGGGAGGAGGGGCGTCGACTGACTGGGGACAGAGGTACATAGGGGCGTTTCGTTCGTGGCCACTCCTTCGGGAATCACGGCGTCAGGCAATAGATAGATAGATAGATAATAAAATTCTCCCTTTCTTCTGTATTGTTTACTAAACTTAACTAATTAACTTTGGTGATGGGCTGGTCTATCAGAGTGAGAACTGAGCGATCTCTGCCATACCCATAGCTTACTCTGACTGTTCCTTTTACTTATATATTTTCTAGATCTCAAGTGACGGCGTCTCTTCCGTGGATTGACCTCCCAATCTACCAAGATTGGAAGCCAAAGCGTCACATTTTTCCTTTGCCCTTCACCTTTCTCTTCATAATTGCTGAGGGGCACAGGGCTCTGGGTGGGGCTTTGGTTTCCCGGGCGTTTCCGCACCCTCCTCAGCTCCCCGCCATGGAGTGGCTTCGGTCACCCAGGCATTATTGTGGTCGGCAGAGAGGGTTCTGTGGGGGTGCTCAGTTATGGCCTTGGCCTTGCTCGGGGCCTTGGGGCTGTTCGGCCAGGCAGCTTGGGGAACAACAACAACAACAACAACAACTAATTAACTCTGTCGATTTTAATTCTATTAGCCGGTGTTGAGTACAGTATATGATGGTTTTCAAAAGTCGTATGCAGGAATCACAGTGATCGATCCCTCACTGAGCCGTTTGTTATTTGACAATCGCCCCCATGGACTCCCAACATCTCTCTGCACTGGCAGACATCAGAGGTGCTGTAGTACATTGTCACTCTTACAATGTGATTGCTACCACCTGATCAGCATGATTGAGCTGACTTTTCTGGATACAGCCTACATTCAAACAGTACAGTAACATTCCACATGTACCTAACACATTATACACAACAATGGGCATTTGGGCTCACAACCCTTCCTTGAAAAAAGCTAGAGAATCAAACAAGTTGTCCCGTGGATGGGATTCATTCGTGGCTGAGTGTCTTACAATAGATAGATAGATAGACAAAGCCAAAACTGCAATTCTCTCCTACTATAGTTCTTTTCCGAGGTAAGAGGTTGTTCCCAATATATACCAGGCAAGGAACACACATTAACAAAATCACTCTCACAACTCTGTCTCGCTATTCCTTCTCTCATTGTGGTATTACACTTTCATATCACCATATTCATTTCAAGATGCTCAAGTCTATGGGTATCTTTTTTAACTGCCCATGTCTCACTACCATAAAGCAGTTCATGTGTTGGCACACTTACACATATGTAGTATACAGCTTCCCCTTAGTGTGCAGGGAGAGACCTTTCGTTGTTAATAGTGGTAATAACTCTCAACTTCTTCCACCCACTTTGACTAATGCAAGAAATTCAACTGAACCACCCCCAGGTAGCAGAATTTTTCAACAGACTCCAGAGACTCATTCCCAAAGTCAATTACAGTATTTCCACTCTAGGTTCACTCTGGCATTTCCCACGTCATATTACTCAGTCTTGCTCTCACACCATTACATATTTTTATGTACGGTATCCAAGCTTCACACAGGATGCAATTATTGCCCACATTCTACTTGAATATAGTACAGGCCAAACACCAGTTTTCACTTATGCCAATACAGTATATTAATATGATTACATGTATGTACTGTACGGTATATACTCTGGCACATACCCCATTGTTGGGGGTGGCCGATTCTAGACAGAGCCCGAATAGAAACAACATTAAAGGGTTCCAATTCTTAAGGTCTGGGACCACTTTCACGTTCCCTCACCCCTTTCTCTGTCACGATGAATAGGAGAATTTTACAGTATTTTTTTGCTTTTGTTTTTGTTTTTTTCCTATGTGAATGAGGGAGGCAAATGGCATAACTGCCTGCAACGAGTACCTCCCCCAGATTTCAAAGAGTGACAGGGCCGAAATCAAGGGACGTTCGAGCTAAAAGGCCTGGACACACAGAGTTTGAAGCAATTTAAGTCATAGGAAGAGGGAAAGACTGATTCTGGGAGAGAGTTCCAGAGCTCAGCAGTTGAATAGAAGAAAGCCTGAGAATAATGTTTCACTCTTGGGTTGGAGAGTTGCACAGAGTAGGGGTGGGATTGTGTTGCAAGGCGGGTACTACGTACCCTACGTAGAGGAGGTGGTATACACTGGGAAAGCTCCGAGGAACACTGATTATTGTAGTAGCGATAGAATAGTGAGAGAGATGCAACATTGCAGCGAAGAGAGAGAGTTGGTGAGTGGACGGGAGTTAATGATACGAAAGGCTTTCCTTTCTACTTTATCTAGGAGTGCGGTGTGAGAGGATCGTCCCCACACATGTGAACAATACTCAATACAAAGACGCACTGTGCCCCTATACAGAGCAAGAAGCTGCGCAGGGGTAAAGAACCTCTTGAGGCGGTTGAGCACACCCAGCTTCTGGGAGGCTGCCTTAGCGAGACTGGTAATATGGTCTTTCCAAGTGAGAGCAGAAGAAAAAGAGACACCGAGAACATTGAGGGAAGATGAAGGGTTGAATATTTGTATTGTTGAAGAATAAAGGATAGTCCTCTGGAGGTTCCTGACGGGTAGTAAGATGGATAAATTGTGTTTTGGAAGCATTAAATGCAACAAGG
Source organism: Lithodes maja (assembly GCA_037953745.1). Taxonomy (NCBI): domain Eukaryota; kingdom Metazoa; phylum Arthropoda; class Malacostraca; order Decapoda; family Lithodidae; genus Lithodes; species Lithodes maja. The sequence continues at coordinate 3,709 of JBAKBP010041650.1, read as the reverse complement.
TTTTCTCTACCCCAATTGGAAATAGTAGCTAGATCAGTATGATTGCATACATACACAAACAGTGGTGGGCACGATTTCCGCTAATCAGCTAACAGCTAATAGCGAAGCTAAATATTTCGTTAGCTGGTTAGATTTTAAGAACATAAGAAAATGGGAGTCTGCAGAAAGCTGGTTGGCCTAAGCATGGCAGATCCCTGTCCCACACAACCTAACTTTGAAAATCGTTAGCGGACCGATTAGTTTCCGATAAATTTACTGGCGCTAACTGTAAGTCAGCTAATCAGCTAATGTGCATTCGCTGGTAAGAAATAGTGTATTGGTCAAAAACGTTTGCAAACCCTAAAATGACATATTTATGTGAGTATGTATTATATTCTAGTTATCAATAGATGATTTTCTTTAGCCTATGATCTACTTCTAGGATATAAAACTTAACTGTAGGGGTTAAGCTTATTGATTTTGTTCTACTGTCTATGCCTATCTAAGTTTTCTAACTCGATACAAAAAATCTATTCGACAGAAATGTTGTTACATAGCTCATGAGTTATGACTCATGAGTAATAAGTCATAATCATAAATAATCAATCATAATTACTATATTTTTGTTATTATTTGTTATCTAATAATATCTTATCGTATTTATGATATTGCATACAGCCACTGTTGTACATAACTCACGAGAGAAACATTATATTTTAATTTTAGCTACCAGTACTCGCTAATATATTGAATTTAATTTTGATTAACAGTGTCCGTAAATATTGTGATACAGTAGTAATACTGAACAGTCTTGTATTAATGTATGCAAATAAATTTGATTGTAAGCTAATGTTTATTTAATTTGTTCATTTAATGATTTATGTACAAAAGGATGCACATGCACATTCATTAATCATCTGATCTTGGCAGTCTATGATTCTTCTAGCCTATGTTTTGGAAAGCTGTGTCTAAGCAATAAACAACAAGTACAACCTAATGCATATCATAGTTTTAGCTTTCTAGGTTGGTGTTTATTAAGGGTTTAAGAGGGAAAAATCAAACCAATGCTAAATTCATATTATAAAAGTTAGCTGTTATCGTTAGCTTCCACTAATTTCTTTATCAATTTAGCGATTCAAAGTTATCGAAGCTAACGTTCTAAGTTAGCTAACTTTTCGGTTAGCTGTGCCCACCACTGTACACAAAGTTAAAGACCGAGTGCTCCACACAAAGTGTGGTTCCAGATTCATGTCCTAATGGCGGTGCTCCTGGCAACCCTATTCAGATCTGCCTCACTTGTCAGGTTCTTTGATGTAAGATCATTGATCCCACGTCTTTCTTGGTCTGCCCTTTGATGCAGCTCCCTCCACGTTCATGCACTTGCATCTTTTGACCCAACTTAGTTCATCCATCCTCTCTACATGTCCAAACCATCCAAAGCTGCTAGTATGCATCTCATCACTGATACTCTTGATACCTAACCTCCCTAGCTTTTCACTTAATATCCAATCTTGCAGTTTGGCACCACATATCCATCTCACCATTCTCATCTCATTGTGTTCCATTCTGTTGATATCATCTGCTTTGGCAGGCTACGTTTCTGAAGCATATGTCATTGCGCTTTTAACGCATGAAGCGTACACTTTTCCCTTCAAGGGGAGAGGGAATCTTATGGTGAGTAGTGGCAACAGTTCTCTAAACTTTCCCCAGCCGCATCATATTCTGTCGATAGTGGCGGCCTCAGCCCCCGCTACCAGCAGAGATGGTATCACCCAAGTAGCAAAACCTGTCCACCATCTCCAGTGCCTCATTGCCAAAGTTGACACTCTCGAGCCGGTCATTAAACACAAGCTCATCTTTGCAATAATAATTTGCAACACATACTATGTATACAAATTTCTTAATTTTGGACTTCTTCCTTGGTAGAGGTCCCTTTTTTCTAGTGCAGCACTTCTTTCCGTGATGTACCCAACAACGGCAGACGCTACACTGTATTGAGTTCGCGCTCACCCCTTCTCTGCATAATAATAATAATAATAATAATAAGCATGTTACTTATTTCTCATAAGCGCCAATTTTTCCGAAGAATTCACTAGCGCTCGAAAAGAGAAAGAAAAAAGAACAAAAATCAATGCATCAAAAGAAGGCTTATATACAACACACATTTAACAATCACTAGCAGTGGCAAAATAGCCTAAACTCTATAGCCATCTGTCATGACACCTCTCTCAAGATCATAGCTTCTCTCAAAGAGAAAAGTCTTAAGTTGTCTCTTGAAGCATTCAACAGAACTCAGTTGTCTCATGGACAGCGGCCACCTGTTATACAACCTCGGAGCCATGTAGGAGAATGACCTCTCAAAGAAAGAAGACTGCTGGAAAGCCCTTGGTTCATCAAGACGAAAAGGGTCATTGTCATGACGCACAACTACACCATGGTGTGCCGGTGGGTGCCTGAGCAGCTCCGCAAGGTACCTAGGCTCACCAAATTTGAGAACCTTAAAAGTCACCAAACACAACTTAAATTCTATTCTTGCTCTTACTGGCAGCCAGTGCAGTTCTATGTGAAGAGATGTAGTAGGAGTTCTAGGTGGAACACCAAAAATTAGTCTTGCGGCCCTGTTAAGAACAGACTGAACTTTCTTCAAAATATAATTTGGAAGACCCACCAACAGGGCATTGCAATAATCAACACGAGAGAAGACCAATGAGTGAACCAACGTCAGGAGGCAACGTCTGGTTATAAACGGCTTCACCAAATAGAGATTGCTGATGTGCAAGTAACAACTTTTAACTATCTGGTTTACATGCTCTTTGAAATCTAATCGGGAGTTCACATATACACCCAGATTTCGAACAGAGTTGGCCGGTCGCAGCTGAGATCCACCCACATTGATGGAGAGGGCACCTACTATATCATCAGCTCTTCTATTTCCTCGGATGATGAGAATATCAGTTTTACCATCATTTAGTTTAAGTTTTCTCGCTCTCATCCACTTCTTGATATCAGACATCAACAATTCCATCTTACTCCGTATATCAACTATATTTGTGATTCTCACATAAATCTGGGTGTCATCTGCATAAAAGTGAAAGGTGACATTATGTGCACGAAGCAGAAGAGACAAACTGCTAATATAAATTATAAATAGGATAGGACCTAAAACTGATCCCTGCGGAACACCATACTGCAGGGGTGTCGAGTCCGAGACCACTTGATTTACCATCACACTCTGGGATCTACCTGACAAGTACGACCCAAGAAGCAAGAGAGCGGAGTCACGCACACCACAATCATAAAGATCACTCAATAACAACTTGTGATCCACTGTGTCAAAAGCCGCAGAGAGATCAAGCAAGACCAATAGTGAGGCCACACCATTGCAAATGTTCTCAACTAGATCATTATGTACTCTAATCAATGCTGTTTCAGTTGAATGATGCTGTCGGTAAGCAGACTGAAAAATTGGGATAGTTTCATTCTGCTGAAGTAGTGGTTGTAATTGGTCAAGTATTGCACGCTCTAATATCTTTGATATGAAGGACAGGTTGGAGACAGGACGATAGTTCAACATGTTCTCAACATCAAGTCCAGGTTTCTTTAGAGTAGGTCGGAGTAGTGCATGCGGATGTGGGAAGCTACCTTCAGAGAAGCACTTATTAATTATTTTGGAAATAAACTCAACTGTGTGATCATAGACTCTTGGTAGCTTGGAAACATTTTGGCCGAT